>JADBJO010003831.1:205000-210000 GCA_016801955.1 Conus betulinus
AGGTGTAAAAAACACGACTGCTCTCACCAACAAGACTGCTCGAAAGGACATGGACACTGTCTTCGTCAGCATCCCCGCCCTTCAAGATTGCTGAGAGGACGTGACTACTGCACCCCACCCCACCACTACAATACTGTCTGGAGGATATGACTACGGTCACCCAAAAGACCGCTGGAAGCACACGACTGCTTTCATCAACAAGACCTTTCGGTCACGGGAAGGTGGAAGTCAGCACCTGCCTGTATTACACCGTGGGGTATTTCTGAAATATTCCACAGACTGCGTATCAGGGAGTAACTATGGAACTGGGGAGGGGGTATTCTTGAGCTGGTCCAGAACCACTCCGGTTCAAATGCAGGCGGACATAGCTTTGCAAGATCGGTTTTGTCGTTTTGGACACTTTGATTATGTTGAAGGATGGCAGTGATCGAGAAACGAAGGTGGAGGCCCGTCTGTATTTACTCCCCTCGTGGTGAGTTGGGCCCCGGACCGATTTCAACCACGGGGAGTAATTTCGGGCGTGGAGTCATTACGGAACGCCAAAACACATGAGTTAAAATAGTGCTGTTGAGCAAACCGAACGTAGTGCCACCAATCGATTGTTGACTGGAGGCATTTGCGACTGTTTGTGTGGTCAAGAGTGTGCGAGTGGGGATGAGAGAGAGAGAGAGAGAGAGAGAGAGAGAGAGAGAGAGAGAGAGAGAGAGAGAGAGAGAGAGAGAGAGAGAGAGAGAGTAATCGAACTCTTAATTGATGAAAAAAAGAGGAAAACACATCTTTGCTTCAAGTGGACAGGGTGCGTCTGGTTATTCCAGTATCATTTGACTAGAACATTCCGTCTACTGAACTGTAATTTCTTGTTCACCAATGTTTGCCACTTTTGGCGTGAAAGTCTTTAGTTTGTCTTGACATTTGAAGATTAGCATGCAGTGCAATGCCTATAAGAAGCACACGTAATGAATACACGTTTATGAGGGACGAAGGACGAAGTACGGATGGGATAAAAGGTGAAGAACAAAAGCCACCAGTTTCAATGTCAAGCACACACTCTAATACGTTCCACACCCCTCGCTCCCTACAGCTGTACCAAAGCTGGACATGTTCAAGGGCACGCTATGGTAAACAATACGACTTCACCAGTGCAACACAAAGGGGCACGCTATACCCAAGAACGGGGTAATGGACCCTAAATAGGAGTTAAGGCCCCTACACATGAGAGTAATGTGACTTTCCTTAAACGTGAGCGCTTTGATTCATAATGTTTGTAGAGCAATGTTTACACACAATAAAATGGGACTTTACAAAGAAAGAGGTGGTGAATTCAGTCATATAAGAAATTTACAAATTCTGATGAAAAACCTCGAATCTTTAGTGGTAGTGGTGGTGGTGGTGGTGGTGATGTTGGTGTTGGTGGTGGTGGTGGTGGTAGGAGTAGTAGTAGTAGTAGTAGTAGTAGTAGTAGTAGTAGTAGTGGTGTCATTATTATAATTATTATTTTCATTATACTTCTTCTTCTTCTTCTTCTTCTTCTTCTTCTTCCTCTTCTTCTTAAAACGTGATGAAGAAGAAAACGCCTTCTGGAGCAAACTTGTGGCACGATAACACATTTTGACCCAAGGCAAGTCCCGAAGTTATATTAACAATGACGAAGTCATTACACTTAGAACTGGCAGAACTAGATCACGAACTATTACACCGTGTCGGACCATCATCAGCCGATGAATAATCAGAAAGCAAAGCCTTCAATTGTGAAGACTGAATACAGAGGATCGCTGAAGGTGGGAATTCATCTTCCGGGTCAGCATGTTGAACAACCATTGCTTCCCTTGCCCCCATGGCTGAGTTGACCAGCTGAACCTCTGTCAGCACATCACTCATGCCACTCGTCCCCGAAAATATTCGACAAGAGAGACGACGAAAGTGGAACTGTCAGCATAGGGTCACACTTCAGCAGACCTTTTCCCAACTCCAATCTCCTGTTACCCACCCATCAGAAAGTGGACTCGGGAAAATGCAAGCGCGGACAAAGACGGAAGTGACACAAAGTAAATTTCAAACCAATAAAAGTTTAAGGAGAGACATTCTCCCTTTAAAATTCATACAACTAACTAAAACGTAAAACGACCTGCATTGGAAAAAAAGTTATACCCACTAGCTCAACGACAACATTACCCATAACTACCATTTTCAACTTATTGTAGGACCACAAATTCCACAGATATGTTCATGTAACTCAGAGACTCAAATCTACAAGTCACAATCGAACGCATTGAATTGGCCACCACACAAGACAGCTGTTACAAGAACTGGAAGTGCGAATATCGTTTAACAGAAATCTGATTTCACACAACCACAACCATACTAAAGTGATTACAAGATCACGTGCCAACACTTCACACACACACACACACACACACACACACGATAGATTATACAAAATAAAAGAATCACACACACTGCATTCTATTTACTCAGTAAAACGAAGAAAAAAAAACAAAACAAAAACAAGAAGAATGGACGTTACAAGATAAGCAGGGAGGATGGGCAAACAACAAAGCGCTGCTTCATTTTCTTCACGAAGAAAAGTGGGTGGGAGGTTCCTAACGAGGAGGCAAAGGGGAAAGGCAAAGCTAAGGAAAAACAAGAATCAAATCGAAGGAAAAGACATCAAGTTATTTTGAAAGTGAGGTGACAGCAGGCAGTCACTAAACAATTTTAAAAGTAATTCTTAGTGAGTCCGCCAAGCAACGGGGGGCAAACACATTAAAAGACACAAGACGACGCGTTTCGACCTTCTAGGTCCTCTTAGGGCAAAATAAACAACATTCTGGATGATGAAAACGAAGAACAAGCAATTACTTTTCTCATATTCAACGTTGAATGAAAGCTTCCTTAAAGGAAAAAAAAAGACTACTAAACCCTCGGTGTCTGAAAAAAAAACACACATGAAATACGTACAATGGAGACGGCCATGCGCGCGTTAAGGCGGGAAACGAAAAAAGACATGAACAAAACAGCTCACTGAACCAAGGAGACTATAATGCATTGTGCTAAAGAAGGAGTCCAGGCCTGAGCAAAGAGGGAGGACAGCAGCACAGCGTTGCAAGTATGTTGCATGTTATGGATAGTCAGAGTGTGTGCGCGCATACGTGCGTGGTTAAGGCAAACTGTCAGAGGACTGCGTCCAAAGGTAACGATAAAACAATGCGCCATATAGCCGGACAAACTACGGACACCACATCAGAATTGGCAGCACAGTAACTGGTTATATTTATCAGCAAATCAGTTTGTTTTGATTTGTGTATAAAGGAAGTCGTCACGTAAAAGAAAAAGCGAAATAATGACAACAACAACAACAACATCGATACTACTACTACTACTACTACTACTACTACTACTACTACTACTACTACTACTACTGATGATGATGACGATGATGACGACGACGACGACGACAAAAACAACGACGACGATGACGATGATGATGATAATAATGATGATACTACTACTACTACTACTACTACTACTACTACTACTACTAGTACAGGAAGACTGCACTGAGCAAAAAACAAAACAAATCAAAACAAACAAACAAACAAACAAAAACACCTTAACAAAGTGCACTGAATCTCAACAAAGTCAAAGATCAGCAGGAACTCGAGTTAAGAGAGAGAGAGAGAGAGAGAGAGAGAGAGAGAGAGAGAGAGAGAGAGAGAGAGAGAGAGAGAGAGAGAGAGAGAGACTTTCCAATCGTTCTGTAGACATGAGTAATATTGCTTCCTGTTCTTCTCGCCCTTCTGGTCCATAAAACATTCTTCGGCTTCATTTTTTTTTTCTAAGGAGTCTATGGACGAAACTTCCTCCTACCTGTTTCCAGCTAGAAGTCCCACAGGTCATTGTCCAAGTGTGAGAGAGAACAATGGCCAATGCCTTTCACCGCAAGTCTTCCAGGGTCTGTTGCTTACTTTCTGCCCTTTCTTTCTGTATTGTCCACATTATCGACGACGATTTGAAGGTACATTTTTTTCCCCCGGCCAAGTTCCAATGTACAGCTAATACATTTCGTGACAAATTTCGTCGAGTGAAACCTTACTCTGGTGGATCTTTCTCAGCCTACTCAAGAAGAGTTCAAAAGTACTTGGAGAGATGGCTATCCTTGTCTTAGGTTAACGTTTACTTGATTCAGTTTCGACGGGCTAAGCCATTTTTCTCTAGGAAAAAAAGACAGTGCTAAAGAAATGTGTGAAGCAGCCGAGCTTCATCGCGAGAGACGATCACTCGATCTTGTGCGCGTATTGCACGAGTCAAATCAGCTCCACCACACACTCTTGCATCGCCACGGGGTAGAGGTGGCACCCAGTACCTATTCAGAAGTCGTGGCCATGTCCATGGAAACGGCCATGCTATCAGAAATCATACAGGTCAGCCCACTCATTTCTCTTCCTCTTTTCCTTCCTTTATGTCTCTCGTTCTTCTAAGGCTCGTGAAAATCAAAATAAGCCTTGTGGCGGTCAAGCATAACACACTGAAATCTGGCTCTGTTTGGCTCACTGAATGTCATTAGTCTATCAGACACAGAGTCCGTCACAGTAAAGCCCTGATATCTGCAGGCGATGGGAAACTGGCTGACTTTCAAACGTTTGTGAATTACCAACAATTTTGTTTTGCGTGATTCCGGGTAGACCACAGAGGGTGCTCGGAAATCCTCTGTTCCTCTGACCAATAAACTGGCGACACAACGATGTATGTCTTTGGTGGTAAGGTTGGGGTCTCCCCCCCCCCCCCCCCCCCCCCCCCCCACCTCGCGGAACTCCCTACCTACCTGTACTCTCCTTCAAAGGTAAGATACTCCACTGTGTCAGTGGCCTGATCTTGGAACACCTGTCCGGTGTTTCCGACTCTCCGTTGTCTCCTCTGGAAAAGGAGGACAGTCTTCTCATCACCTGTCTACAGCGAAAACAAACAAGCAACCAAAGAGCCACCAAGATTCTACCTCACTT
>JADBJO010003831.1:215000-217500 GCA_016801955.1 Conus betulinus
GCAATCTGGTCTTGGGTTGACATGTTTGAATGTTGTATTGTACCTTTCGTACTGTTGCTGATCAGCAACGGTGTTCTTATCTGGACAGTTGCCAGATCTGTTAGAACATCTTCACACCTTCCGGGTCAACAGGCCACCCAGAATTCCAGACAGCGGAAAGTGTCTTCGTTGACTGTCACCTTGATTGCTACAAGTATTTCCTTTGTCCTTCTGACAGCACCGATCACACTATATATCATTCCAATTCATGATGTTGATTGGCATCACCCAATTCAGAGGGGGCAATATAAGATCTTCCAAGCGGCCAGCACAATCTTGTGGTATTTCAACAGTGCCACCAATTTCTACGTATATTGTCTAACGGGCAGCAAATTTAGGGCTGGTTTGAAACAAAATTTTTAGATTTCCAGGCTGTCCTAAACCACAAAAGGTCAGCACTAATCCATCGCATCAATGACAGCAGCTATATTATGAAGAACTAAGTCTGCAGTAAAGGCAATTATGTGAAGGTTAAGATAGAAGATGCTGCCAACGTTAATTTTTAGCATGTCGCGCACTGCTAAACTGAGGGATACTCTCTCTCTCTCTCTCTCTCTCTCTCTCTCTCACACACACACACACACACACACACACACACACACACACACACACACACACACCGTGCCCAGGCTTTTTCTATATGCCATAAGATGTCAACTGGCAAGTTTAACGGGCATGTCTTGCACAACTGTTGTTGTTTTGTTTCTTCTCCGAGGGTTTTGTTTTCAATGATCTGACCAGTTTCTAATGTACCATCAATTCCTGTGTGTGTGTGGCATGCCTGAAGAGGCTCTGTCGTGTCGTCTGGGATTTAAACTTCAAAACTTTAACTTCATCGACACTAAATAAGTCTTCTGAAATAAACATGGCTACATTCAAAATGCCCACTCATAACCTTCAAAGACACCAACAATTGTGGTACGGTCCTGTGCGATAAAATTTAACACCGTCTGAATACACAGGATGAGATCTTTTGGACCACAATCAAGCAAAATATCAGCATACCACAAGTATGATTTATGACGTATTACTACACACCTGTCATTTTAGACATGTGTGCTTTTCCGAAAACTGATTCTTAGATTACCGATCCATAAAGGCCTATTGAGTAAAATACCACGAGAATAGCGATTCTGCCAGTTGTGATATTTTTCACAGCTGGGTTGAATTTACTTCGATGTAGATGTAACGACTTCTCCAAATCAAGACATGTCATCATCCCTCGCTGCTACGGTACAAACCCTGACGTGATCAAGTTCCGTGAAATGCCTAATATCAAGAAAAAAAAAATTACTTATAAAAGCCTAACGTGTTTTTTCGTGTGGTAATGAACAGTATGTAGGACTTACCGAATTAAGCATGTGGATCCTGAATCAGTGATGGAGTTATCTTGCCATTCACCTCTCTCCAGTTTGTCTTTCAAGAACAACACACTTGCCTTCAGTCCTGAAGAATTGTATTCTGCAAACACATCATACGGATCCGTCTGGCCCTGATTGGCCAAGGAGAAAAACAACGGTCCAGTATAATATTTCAAACGGCAAACGAATGTAGGCTGTGAAAATCTACACATTGTTTATCATAAGCAGCTTTGAAACAAAAAGGCACAAACAATTCAACCAGAGAGAGAGAGAGAGAGAGAGAGAGAGAGAGAGAGAGAGAGAGAGAGAGAGAGAGAGAGAGAGAGAGAGAGACAGACAGACAGGCAGACAGACAGACAGACAGACAGACAGACAGACAGACAGACAGACAGGCAGAGACAGACACAGCAAAGCACAAATTATGAAAACATGACGTGGGGCTGCTATAAAGCAAAAAACAACACTAACAGCAGCAGCACCATTGATAACAATAACAAAGAAAGACACAAACAAACGAATCCAGCAAAGAAAGCAGATGTTAAGAAGCAGACAATTAGTAGATGCAGATTCGTTTTAACTGTGGGCGCCTGAGTGCACAAGCAGCCGTTCATGAATTCCAGTCCTCAGTTCAATGATAATATGAGCGTCTTTAAAAGACAACGTGTGCGTCGATTGAGTGTGGCGGCTAGGAAACGACTCTATTTACAGGCTGGCTACTATTTAGCTCCAGAAAAAAGCGATGCTAAATAAAAACAATCAATTAGAAGGTGGTTTTCAATCATGCATCCGATCCAAACATACAGTTTATCCTTATTTCCTGAGGAACCACGCCAGCGGATACCTTTCAACAACGCCATGTGTTAATAGCGCTTGGTGATATCGCAACGATTCAGAGCCCTGCGTGTTGATGAAAGTGCTGCTTTTGTTCCTTATCACCACCATTGTACTCCAGTGGATCTCATACAACCGTGGGATCACAAATAATGATAAGGCTGACGCTCTGTCCAAGCCAGGCAGCACGATGAAACAATGCAGCCATCCGGTGACCTTGCGACCGCAGAACCATTCCAGCCGAATTAAGATTGGCTAATGTCTGTGTG
>JADBJO010003831.1:222500-226238 GCA_016801955.1 Conus betulinus
CTCTGAACAACCAAATGTCTCTCTGATAATATCGTATACAAGCCACTGTGACAACGAAAAACGGCAAAGAGACATACATAGGGATTACAGAAAACAAATTCAAAGCTAGGTACGCCAATCACAAACAATCTTTCAAGAATGAAAAATACAAACACCAAACAGAGTTAAGTAAACATGTATGGGATCTCAAGAAAACAAATACAGATTTTAACATTACATGGAAAATAATCAGAAAAGCAGCAGCATACAACAATAACACAAAAAGATGTAATCTGTGCATAACAGAAAAAGTGGATGATTCTATGCAAACCTAGTATGGCAACATTGAACGCAAGAGTTGAAATCGTAGACAGTTGCAGGCACAAAAGGAAATTTTTTATCAACAAATATAAAATAGCAACCCTGATAGGACCCCTCATACAATAATATAATAAGAAAGCCTTACAACCTTTACAGGGCCCCCTTGCACAACACGTGCACCATAACACAACTGAACTACAACTCACACAATTCAAAACATATATATACAATTGAGGTCAATAGCAGGGGATTGGCACGGGACCTGAAGAGAGGAAGAACCTTGAAACAAGTTTGTTGTCCCAGGTTTTAAGATTTGCTTTTTTAATTATTATTTTAGCTGCTCCCACATGGTTGAGCACTTTTTCTAAAAAAAAAGCCAGAAAATATACTACTGACTATATATATATATATATATATATATATATATATATGATATGCATATATATTTTTGTTAAAACTTTGATTTAAAATGTAAAAGCTAAAACCTACAGCGCTGTTTTTTCTTGCTGGTGCAGTCGTCAGGGTATGGGGGGGTCGGTGTTGTCGGTTTTTTTTTATACGTGTTCGCTGTGCCATCACGTGCGGTCAGTGTTTTTCATGTGTTTTGATTTCTGCTCCCTGATAGGAACTTCCATTTGTGTCTGCAATGTTAACCATTTCTATCCTAGTGTTTAGGGTTGCTAATTTTGGTTTGCATAGGATCATATATTTTTCTGTTAGGCATAAATTACATCTTTTTGAAATGTTATTGTATGATGCAGCTCTCTTTTTAGATTTTCAGGATATGTTGTAAATCTTTTTTCTTATCTTTGAGTTTCCAAATATATTTACTCAATTCTGTTTGATTTTTGTATCTTTCTTTGTTAAATGACTGTTTATGATTTGCATATCTAGTTTTAAACTGGTTTTCAGTGATACCTATATATGTTTCTTCAGTGTTCTCTGATTTTACAGTGGCTTGGTATACAATATTGCTGTGGAGGCATTTATTGTTTAGAGGGCACTGTTGTTTCTTGGTACAGTTGCAAGATTTCCGTTCTTCACCCTCGTTTTGTCTCTGCACTGCTTTTCGTTTTGTTGGTTGAATCAATGATGTTTTTGAGATTCGGCATACATGAGTATGATAATTTGATGTTGTGCCTGTTAAATATCTTAAACAGTTTGTGCTCTTTTGGGAAAGAAGATGTCAGAATTTTAAAGAATTCTTTCCCAACGTTTGTTTTAACTCTTCATCGTATGGGGGGTTTGTACCATATGATTTTCTTTTCCTGTTCTTCTTGTGTCTGCTCATATCATCCTGGGTCATAGTGTAATTTGTAGTTGTAGCCACTTTGGTGTAACGCTTCTTGGTATTCAGCTGCAGTGTTGTTAAATACTGTTTCATTACATGACAGATTAGATAATCTCTTGTTTATGCCTCTAGGTATCGTTTTGAGTATGGAAGGTGGGTGATTACTTTTGATATTTACATAGACAGGTGTGTCATTTGGTTTTTTGTATGGTTTAAATGTATGTTGGTTGAGGTCTAACGTGATGTCCTAAATAATTCACTATCTTTTTGTTAGCTTCTGTGGTGATTTTTAAATTTTGGTCGTGGAAGATTTGCACAATTCTTTTTTTCTTATTTTCAATGTTTCTAGGGCTATCACTCAGTGCAGCGAGGCCATCATCTCTGTACAGTCCAATTTGTTTTCCAAGTTTATTTTGAATGTTAGATAGCATGAATAGTCCGACAAGTTCGCAGGTTTCGGCACCATCATACGATCCCATAGTGACATCAAAAGTTAAACTTTTCCTAACATTCAAAATAAAACTTGGAAAACAAATTGGACTGTACAGAGATGATGGCCTCGCTGCACTGAGTGATAGCCCTAGAAACATTGAAAATAAGAAAAAAGATTGTGCAAAATCTTCCACGACCAAAATTTTAAAAATCACCACAGAAGCTAACAAAAAGATAGTGAATTATTTAGACATCACGTTAGACCTCAACCAACATACATTTAAACCATACAAAAAAACCAAATGACACACCTGTCTATGTAAATATCAAAAGTAATCACCCACCTTCCATACTCAAAACGATACCTAGAGGCATAAACAAGAGATTATCTAATCTGTCATGTAATGAAACAGTTTTTAACAACACTGCAGCTGAATACCAAGAAGCGTTACACCAAAGTGGCTACAACTACAAATTACACTATGACCCAGGAAATGATATGAGCAGACACAAGAAGAACAGGAAAAGGAAAATCATATGGTACAACCCCCCATACGATGGAAGAGTTAAAAAACAAACGTTGGGAAAGAATCTTTAAAATTCTGACATCTTCTTTCCCAAAAGAGCACAAACTGTTTAAGATATTTAACAGGCACAACATCAAATTATCATACTCATGTATGCCGAATCTCAAAAACATCATTGATTCAACCAACAAAACGAAAAGCAGTGCAGAGACAAACGAGGGTGAAGAACGGAAATCTTGCAACTGTACCAAGAAACAACAGTGCCCTCTAAACAATAAATGCCTCCACAGCAATATTGTATACCAAGCCACTGTAAAATCAGAGAACACTGAAGAAACATATATAGGTATCACTGAAAACCAGTTTTAAAACTAGATATGCAAATCATAAACAGTCATTTAACAAAGAAAGATACAAAAATCAAACAGAATTGAGTAAATATATTTGGAAACTCAAAGATAAAAAAATAGATTTACAACATATCCTGGAAAATCTTAAAAAGAGCTGCATCATACAATAACATTTCAAAAAGATGTAATTTATGCCTAACAGAAAAATATATGATCCTATGCAAACCAAAATTAGCAACCCTAAACACTAGGATAGAAATGGTTAACAATTGCAGACACAAATGGAAGTTCCTATCAGGGAGCAGAAATCAAAAACACATGAAAAACACTGACCGCACGTGATGGCAGACAGCGAACACGTATAAAAAAACACCGACAACACCGACCCCCCCCATACCCTGACGACTGCACCAGCAAGAAGAGAGAGAGAGAGAGAGAGAGAGAGAGAGAGAGAGAGATGGGACTCCATGACAACTTCCTTCAAGCTTCATAGGGAAAATGGTAATGCTAATGAATATCTTACGTTTATTAGAAAGTCCGTGTGGCAGGAGCAGGAAGATGAAGTATTTCATGCGCTGATTAGCACCGACAATACTAAATCTTTCCTTAAATTAAAGGCAGATATTGATCTCATAGATGTGGATATGAATTTGGCGCAGAATACGTTTGACAACTGTTTGAAAAAGCAAGCCGAACGCCTTTAAACAAGGATCACAATCGATAAAAAGAAACATGACGATGCATAGTCTGACCTACATTGTCAAATTTCTCTTATGAATATTTTGTAAAATCTTTGCGTAATATACAGTAAGGTGTATATCAAGGTGTGCACTTATAT
>JADBJO010003832.1:0-15000 GCA_016801955.1 Conus betulinus
TAAATATGTCTTAAAGAGCGAATTTCCCGGGCTACAAAGCACAGATTACAGCTTTTCGGTACAAAGCATATTCCACCGGAAGTGCTTTACACCCAACCAAGTGGATTCTTCGCCACATTTCTTGGACTGACTGCCATGGGTCTAACGTCATCCAGATCTGACACTGTGAAGTTGAAACTCGCTGCAGCTGAAGGTTGGGGTTGATTGTTAAGGGCCAACTTCTCCAACGTCTGGCTTAAGTCAAGCTGAGTATATCTACGGTGCACGTGAAGCCTGGAGATGGAATTTGGAGTTGGTTACATGTGGCAGCTGGAACGTCAGTTTACAAACAAAAACACCAGACACAACATAACAAGAAGGAATGGGGGTGGAGGTGGGGTTAGGTGGAAGACCGATGAGTTGTGAGTGATTGCACACAATCCACGCAATGATTTTGTGACGAGAAACTACTAGAAACCCTTTTTGTTTTATTGCTTATATTATTCATTCATTCTAAACAGCAAATTGTTAGTTTAAAGAGCGCACCTGTGAACACACAGGAAGCAAATGTTCATTCGAAAAGCTGAAGACATTGCAGCGTTGCGAACCTACAAACATTTTTTATTCCTGTAAAACAAAAACATCCAGAGTCAAATAAATTGTACGCCCGAGCTTCAGAATATATACTGCACCTAATGTTTTGTATTAAAACAGTGAAAAGCAAATGTTCAATATTGGGAAAAAATAGCATTTTTTGCAAAGAACCTAACAAAAGCAAAAACTACCCCCTGTGTCAGACAGGAGTTACAAAACTACGGCAGGTAGGATAATGATGCCTTCCCTCAACTGCCAGGATCTGGGGAAACTCTGGAAAAAACATTGAGACGTTTTTCCAATACATAAGAGAAAAAACAGTTTTCTGTGTGTTTGTCTTACGGGCTGATCAGAATACTCTGAGCCCACTTGTGATATCATATTTACATGAAAAGATACTATGTATGGAAAACTAAAGTCAAAGCGTATCAGTTGTTTGTAATACGGAAATAGTTCCACTAAACGCATAAAATGAGACTGTGTAAGGAAAGCTAAAATGCAAAGCGTATCAGTTGTATGTAATATGGAAATAGTTTTACTAAACACATAAAATGAGACTATGTATAGAAAACTAGAATGCAAAGCGTATCAGTTGCATCTAACAGGAAGATAGTTCCACTAAAACATTCTCTCTCCTAAGACGCCCCAGTCCAGAACCATAATTGAAGATAAGCCCTACATGACATTACTATGCTGGCTTGCAGATTGATGTAAGACTCAGGATGAAGATTTATCATGGACAGACACAGTTTCAGACCCAGGCCTAACAATGCAGAGTGTTCAAATATTTCCTGCTGAATACCTGACTTGCATTCTTGCATTTGGTGTGGTGTGAGGCAGTCATAATAGATTGAAATAGTCAACTCATACTTATGTTCGGTATCTAAATGTAACATTTATGGTTTAAAAAAAAAACGCTTTCTGTACACAATCTTTTTTTTTTTTTTTTTGGTTGCAGTTTTTCAGAAGAAGTTCACGCCGATTTATATGGCACTACAAGCAGGGAACCACAACAGATCGCACTTTCAAGAAACAGGTGACATCAAAATTTGCAAGGCCTCGGATTCTTTCTGGAAATACTCAGAACTGACTCGAGGCAAGGACTGGATTTATGTGCACTATCAAATGCCAGAGAATCGGACTGAATATGGCTATCGCTTTAAACTGTGTGTTCCTGAAGGCAAGGCCATTGGTATTGTGTTTCATCACAGGTTCTGCATTGACTTTGGAATCATCAGGTTCGGTGGATGTACAACAGATCGTATGATCATTGTTGGAAGGCTTGTCCCAGTCTTCATGCATTACTGCGTGAGTAACGATGACTTCTTGCCTTTGTTGTCTGAAGAACATAGCCTTTCAATGGGTTCTGGAGCACCTAGATTATTGCAGAGGTATGGAGTTTAAAGCCACCTTCATGGTGGCACCTGCCCTGGGATTACAGGTTTTGATGATCTCAGAGACTGAAGGTATGCTTTCCCAAGGCTTGTTATTCTGTCGGTTTGAAGTTACTTATGTATGTATGTATGTATGTATGTATGTGTGTATGTGTGTATGTGTGTGTATGCATGCATGCATGTATGTGTGTATGTATGTATTATGTGTGTGTGTGTGTGTGTGTAGTACGTATGTACGTACGTATGCATGTATGGATTTATGGATGTATATATGTGAAGTCAGGTTGATGGCTCTCATGTACTACTGGCAGCAGTGTAATACATTGCTCCCTACCAGGTATGGCAAGAGACCCGACAAGAAAAGCTGGCCCGGTTCGACTTGACCAGCAGAGATGTCGTACCATACCAGATCAGCAACAACTTGGCAAAAGCAAACTCATATCCAGGAGCTGACATTGGTATTGACCCCTACCCAGTCATGATGAAGTCTAAGTTTTTTTTTCGAAGTAGAAGAAAAAAAAAGAAAAATGAAATACAACCGTTTTTGATTCAATCTTGACAACTGGGAGATTCTGACATGGCTTAACAAATTCAAGAGGCCATAGACAGAAAATTCTGGAAGACAATATCGAAACCCTTACAAACAATCTCAACCAAGTGATGACTTATACAGCGGCAAATTTGCTGGGAACATGCCGATGGATATGATGAACATCGAAGCCATGGACCAAAAGCAACGTATTAGAGAAGTGTGACTCTGAATATAAAACCACGTAAGAAGACAACGTAATAACAAGAGGATCAGTCAAGAAATGAAGAAGGCAAGGGTAAGCTGAATAGCAATAGAAACCTTTTAAGACCTTAAGACCAAACAGGGACAAAGCACAGACGGCACTACTCAGGATAAAGATGGCTGACACTGAAAGAGGACATCAACATAGCTGCACTGAGTAGTACCCTGAACTCAGTACATCAAGGATAGAGAGTAAAATTCTTGATGGAGAAGATAGAGAATGGTTTAAACTCCCTTAAATTGTGTATGGACGACCTGTGTAGCAAGTCCTAGGTAAAATGCCAGTCTGGTCAGGTAAGCATGAGAAAAATGTCAGGTGGCTGTCCAACTTTATTTCAGATTTTGCCCGTTCTCCTTCGACATATCCAGGACATTTGTTTTAATAAGCCCCCCCCCCCCCCCCCCCCCCCCCCCCCCCAGCTAACGGCAGACAGAATAAATCGCAGCTAGAGATGAAACATTCATGTCCGTTCAACCACATCTCCATCACTTTGCCAACAACATAGGTACTGTGACCTTTGGCATGAACTCAAACTCGGTGGTTCAGAGGAATTAAAACTATTATCCACTGACGATGTGAGGGTTAAATAGTGACAGAATTTCAGATTTTTTCGTATCATGACGGATGATGATTGTGAGAGTGACTACAATGATGGGTTTTACTCAACAACAAGATCCAGGATAAGGTCCCGTATCTTCACAGCACTGTCAGGAGCAAAGGATCTCCGTATACCAAATGACTGTATGAGTGGCAAAGGCCAACACTGCCTCTGGTAGGCTCACGAAGAAACTGGGAAAATCGTGCCATTAAAGCCTCAACCCAAATCGCGATGTGCAGAGCAGTGGTCCTGACTGCACTGTTAAGCAGCTATGAGGCCTGGACCCTCTACTGGTGACATAGGTGACAACTGGGACATTTCCTGCACAAGATCTGGAACAAATGACTTACAGTGTCCAACCATCAAGTTTTGGTAACGTGTGGGACTTTTCAGCATAGAGTGTCTACTCATCAAGAATCAGTTGTGATGGATGGGACAGGTAACACACTTGGAAAACAACTGGGTTCCCACAGTGCACCCGCACGTCCAACTGAAGCAGAGAAAAGACCAATGTAAGACCTCATGAGGCACAGTGACTCACTGATGGCTCACCTCAAGAGCGGAAACGTGGACTCAGTCACCTGGGAATATACGGCACTTTACAGACCCCTGGAGATCCACGTAGTGTCGGAGTACAGGAAAGATTTTCGAGTTGAAGAGAGAGCAAAAAGCAAGACTCCATCTCACTGAAGTCTTTTTCCCAACAACATCATCGGTGACTTCCTCAAAGATGGATCTCCACTCCCACATGAAAATATAGAAGAAAAAAAGAAACACCCGAAGGTGCTGGGGAGGACCCAGAGAAGCACTGCCTTCACCTGCCTTTTGAGCAGTCCTGTACCACCCTTGGAGGCCTGCGCTGTGTTGACGATGGGTACAGGCACGCGCAGGACACTCCGTTAAGATATCAAGGGCCATAACTGCTCCTGAACAGAGGTAAATCGGACTACAGGATGCAACTCATAACAGCCTTAAAATAGCATCCCCTTGGGTGTACCAGCCCGTATTATATGACTGCAGAGCCCACCGGCAAAAGACACCACCCTCCAGCTGTCGAGCACACCCCACAGAGCCAACCACCTCTGCCCGCGGACAGATGAAGACAGTGCCACTCCAGACACAGCCAAGCTTTCGCCATACGGTCTTATGTGCCCTCAAGAGAGAATTCAAAGTTGTAGTAGTCTTTCTATGCTAGCAAATTATCTGCCTGGCTTACACACCTTTCTATCCAAAAGGAGATTTTATTTACGCGCTTTCAAGTACATCAACGCACTCTGCAAATCGGAATCGGGCGGGGAAAGGGAAGGCGAAGGGGAGGCGGGGGAAGGGGGGAGGGGTGGGTGGGGGGAGGGGATTGGAGTGGTGAGGAGTATGTCCTTTTGAGGGATCTAGTCCAGAGTGACTGCGCTGTCAGTCTACTGCTCTTCACAATCCTTAGTGATTCTTAATCACTCTTCATCCTGTTCCACATTTCTCCATCAGTTTTTCAGTAAAACATGAGGGGATTTGTTTGTTTGGTCGTTTATTTATTTATTTTTTTTTTTAGGAATACTTAGTCAATGAAAAATGAAAACTCCTTCGTCCTCTCAGCTTCACGGGGGTGGTCAGAATAAAGAAAGATGAGAGCTGTCCTTGAGAATTTTATGAATTTCATGTCACTCGAGAAAGACGAATCAACGAGTTGAAAAAGAAAATCTGAATGGAGAATATTTTACTTCATACAGTTCTATTTGTGCCTTCGTCAAGAATGTATCTATACCCATCATTTCAGTATGAGCGTGTATTTGTAGAGAATGTATCTATACCTATCATTTCAGTATCAGCTTTCTCACGTAAACAAGTCCGAAAGGTATTTCAAAATCTTACCATACAAGGTAAACTCCATGATATTTGGCTGTTGACTGCTTGCACTGTGATCGCAGTTGTGTGAGCATTGTATGACTGCGTATGGAGAATTCAGAATGCTGGACATGGGAGCAAAGTCATCTGGATGGTGTAGCAGAAAGGGACTCCAGTAGAATGGTTACTGAAAGGAAGTTTTGTAACGATTCAGATGCCTACGAAGCGACCTGCATTTGGTAAAATTTGATAAACATTTGGATTTCTTTCGTTTCAGGTTACGTTCAGTCACACATGTGGGACAAGGGTGGCCGAATAGATGTATAGGCGGAAAGTTTTGGGCCGAGGTGTCAGTTCCAAAGGCCCACAGTGTGATGATCAGTGTGCGTCTCATGGAAATTGATACCACGGACTGGTTGATGCAGCCCTGCTATGAGGATTATGCCACTCTGCGTGTTTATGTAGGAAACAAGTCAGAATCTGACAAAGTTCTCCTGATGTGTGCTACGAAAACCCCCGCCTCCTGCCACCTATGACACAGCTGTTGTGTACTTTCTCTTTGAAGCGAACCCGTTCAGTGAGATTTTGCCGGGTTTTCTGGTGGCCTTCTCATATCACAGGGTTCGAGGTTTTGATGTGTTACTTGAGATACGAGTTTGTATGTAAAGACGCTTAATAATGATTTTGTCCGGTATACATTTACTTCATTCGTAAATTGGCGTCTCACATGCATTTTGTAGTATGAGAAAATTATCGCGGTTGGAAGGGGATAAGTGGTTGACATGTATCTCAAGGAAAATGTTTAGAAAGTGTCTCCCTTACCTCCAAGGTACCACTAGTCCCAAACATCACAAACATCATACTTAATCAAAGATAATGATTTTTATCCCTAAGGTGCTGTTGTTCCAAACATAGAAGCGTCGTATCTTATCAAAGATTATCTTTCATCCGGTATGATGTTGTTCCAAACATCAAAACGTCACATATGATGAAAAGTTACCTTTTTCCCCAGCCTACCACTGTTCCTACTATTCTAACTTAGGAAAGATCCTCTGTTCTCCAAGAATCTATGGTTCCGAACATTATCTGTCATACCTGATGGAAGATCATCCTGTCTCCAGCTTATTATTCCAGACATTGTATTGTATGAAAGACTGAGTTATCTCAAAGATATTATCATCCCAAACAGTACGCATTCATATCTTATGAACGATTAATTCAACTCCAAGTTGCAATTGTTCCAAGTATCTGTCAATCAATCATATATCCATCCATCCATCCATCCATCCATCCATCCATCCATCCATCCATCCATCCATCCATCTACCTCTCTCTCTCTCTCTCTCTCTCTTTATCTGCCTCTATCTACCTATCTGTCTATCTGTCTGTCTGCATACACATATCTATCTATCTGTCTGTCTATCTAATGAGAGATTATTCAATCTCAAAGATATCATCGTTTACAAAAGATACCTACAATGCATATACTGAAATGTTATTTTCGTGATTCCAAGGCTTTAGTGTCCAAACTTTATTGTACTATTTGTACATCTCACAAAAAATCCTATCTCCAAGCTACTACCAGCCCAAGCACCTTCTTTTCATCACCGCCCATCTGTCTGGTTGACTGCTTTAAATGTTTTGAATTTGTTCTATCAGCAAGCTGTGAGGCCGCAGGAAGTATCGGGTGGTCTGTGGAACTGTTCTGTGGCGTTCTGGTCTGACTTTTGCAGTCATCTGCAATGCAACCTGAGGACTGAATGTTATTACAAAGAAGATGAGGCCAACTGCAGTTACAGGTCAGGGGCTGGTTGTGATCTGAGTAAACGTAGCAACATCGTTAGTGCGTGTGTTTCAAAGTCATGGGGAATGGCATTGAAATCTATACAGTACCAACTAATATAGTTTTGGTATCACAGGTGTGTGTGTGTGTGTGTGTGTGTGTGTGTGTGTGTGTGTGTGTGTGTGTGTGTGGCAGAAGTAGGAAGTCCGATTGATTGTTTACCGAATTGTATTTATTCTGATGCTTGTTCTGAGATCTTCATGAACTAGTTTCACTTTCCGTTTCCTTGCATGTGTTCCACTCCCCTGACCATCTACGTAACTATACAAAGTCACGACACTATCCGTCTACATAACATTTGTTTTTGCATTAGCTTATCACCCAGACATCGAAGTATGAGCATCCTTTCAGACAGTCCAATCCTTGAGGATAAAATAAAGTTTACTCATCTTGATTTTATTAGTATACCTAACATTGGCTAATATCTTTGAATGATATTGTGTGACTGCTGTTCCCAAGATTTGGAAAACTTCTGAAGATTTCTCATGAAACAATTATGTTAACCCACCAGACATAAATGATTAATCTCGGTGAAATACAAATATAGTCGAAACTAAATGAGTCTAGACATTATCTGGAGTTTATTCATGAATTTATTTCAGCTGAAATTAATCCTACGATTCAGAACGGCACGACAATAGATGTGATAGGTTTAGTTTAATAAATCATTAAAGATATTGGTTTTTCTTTTAAGATTTCAGATAGTACTATTTCATGTTCGCACTCAGATGGAGTTAGTTTTGGTCTTTTCTATCCTCGAAACAGCACCGCCAACACTCCATTTGCCAGGTGACAACATTGAAAAATCAGGGTATGTTTGAGCAGTAGGTTGCATTAAGCATGAGTTCGGAGTTAGATATACGAAAAAAGAGAAGCCCCTCAGCCAACTGTCTGCCACAGCTGGGATGCAAGTGGAGACGTCGTCCAATGAGGATAACCAAAGCTGCCGGAGAATCATCACAGTTACTGAGGAGTCGCCATCGCAAGCGAAGATCATCACAGTCCCAAAAAAAATCAATGTAGCTCTGAAGACTCCTCACAGAAAACGAACACTCACCACAGTGATGATTAGTGTATCTCCACAGCTAAACAGAAAAACTAACACAGCCTGTAAAGAATCACCATTGCCACCAAAGAATTCTCGCAGCGAATGAAGAATCGCCACAAACCAAAGAATCAACAGAACCCACGAAAAATCACCACAGTCACCAGAGAATCATCATAGACAAAGAATAATCACCATGGTCACGGAAAATCGTCAAAACCAACAAAGTCTCATCGCAATTCTTGAAGAATCACCAGTCATTTTCAGTTTCAGTTTCATCAACGAGGCGTCACTGCGTGCGGACTAGTCTATATACGCTATACCGCATCCGCTACGTTTTAAGACTACACTGCGCATGATTTGAAGATGATGAATAAATGAATTAACAACAAAGATGAGAGAGTTGAAGAGAGGGTCTCGTGGCTACGACTTAGCGGATGTCTGACCTACGCATTAGCCAACGCGCTGGTCAGACGTTGTGTAACACTTTTTTGTTTTGTTTTGTTTGCCTGTGTGTGTGTGTGTGTATGTGTGTGTGTGTGTGTGTGTGTGTGTGTGTGTGTGTGTGTGTGTTAATGTATGTGCGGGTAGTGAATGAACACACACATGTGTGTTTGGGCACGGGCCCATGTGTGCGCGCTTGCGCATGTATGTGTGCATGATGTGCGTGTACCCGTGTGTGTGTGTGTGTGTGTGTGTGTGTGTGTGTGTGTGTGTGTGTGTGTGCGTGCGCGCGCATGCGTGTATGCGTTGTGTGTGTATGTGTGCGCGCACGTGTGTGTGTGTGAGTGTGTGTGTGTGTGTGTGTGTGTGTGTGTGTGTGTGTGTGTGTGTGTGTGTGATCGTGCGTATGTATGTGTGCGTGCGCATGTGTGCCTGCGTGTATGTGCGCGCGTGTGCAGAAGTGCATGTGCATGTGTATATATGATTGTGGGTTTGTGTGAGCATGCACACGAATCTGCATATATATATGTGTACATATAAGTGTGTATATGTGTACATATAAGTGTGTATATGTGTGTGTCTTTGTTTGTGGGCGTGTACGTATGTGCGTGTGTGTATGCACTTGTGAGTTCATGTGTTGGGTGTGTGTGTGTGTGTGTGCACACGTGTGGGTGTAGATGTGCACATGCACGCATATGCATCCCAAAGTCACCAAAAAAAGCATGAAGATCAACAAAACAACACACCACTGGCAATAAAGTATTATCACAGCATCACTGAAGAATTGCGTTTCAGACTAAACAGAAACGCCGCATTGGCTGAAAAATCACTCATTGGACATTGCTTCCAGCTCGCGGCAGTTAGCTTAGCTACAGATGTACATGCCACGGTGTGTCGTTCTCCCATTCGTGATTATGTCTCGTTACCACCCAGCAGCCGGTTGGACGTTAAACCTGAAGGGCACCGCGGCTGGGTGCGTGATCAGCTCAAAGATGGAACACCGAGTAGACAGTCAGGACGATGCTAGTTTGCATGCCACTGCTGCCAGACAAAAGGTATCTCATTTCACTGCCAGTTTTCACACATTGTCGAACAGGCAGCATGTGTGTAGGGTAAGAAAGTTCCCTTAATCGCATTTCCCAGGGTGGTTATTCCACTATGTGACACTACTTCTGATTGTTGTGAACAATGGGTCGTTCCGTCGGGTTCCAGTGCATACAGGCCCTGCACAGTCCTATTTCATTCGAGTCGTGCAAGGTGCTTACACACAGATACGCACTGGGCCCTAGTAGGCCTGGGATCTAACGACAGTTTCCCTGAACGATTGACGTAAACGTGACTATCTATAATGGTGCACAGGACCCCAAACCAGAAGCGGGATGAAAACAGTGACAGTTTTGCCCCTTACCAGCTGTTTCCAGACATCAGAACTCCCCTAAATCAGGGTGTCTGGACACATTTCAATGCAGAACACTTGACCAAATGTATGGTTTCAGGCTGTGCGCTAGACCGATTTTAGTTCTGAACAAAAATAAACTGTTCGAAAGTTTTCGTAAGGAATATCGAAAGCATGAAAACAAACAAACAAACAAACAACAGCAACAACAACAACAACAAATAAAAACGAAAAAACAAAGGAAGAATGGAGCTAGAATTGTTTTCTTCTTAATTGTGACAAAAGTTTACACATCATCAGACTGCCGTGGTTGTCTGTTTTGCTGGTTATTTGGCGGGGGATTTTACTATTCTTTCAAGATTGCAGTTTCAGCTGCATCTCAGTTTCATGTTTTTACAGGAGCTGTGCTTCCGGAGTGAACAGCACGCATTGCCCATGTGAGCCAGGATACTTCCCAGCCCACGACAAATGTTACGTTCTGATAGACCCCAGGAAATATGTGACCTGGATGGAGGCCAGGGCTTTGTGCAGAGAACGTGAATCAAACCATCTGGCCAGCTTCAACACCCCTCAAGAGTGGAATAGCGTGGTCAACGTCATCAGTGGCGTGTCACCTAGATTTAGAACCTACGTCGGCCTGCGCTCAAGGCTGAATATGATTGATTTGTCCGTTCCAGCTTTCATCTCTTCTTTTCCGTTTCGTTTCGTTTTGTTTTGTTCTGGTATGAGCTTTTTTTTTTCTTTCTTTTCTCTTTTCTTTTTTTTTTTCCTTTTCTTTTCTTTCTTTCTTTCTTTTTTTTTTTTAGGCTTTTCTATCACATGTTTTGTCCCATCAGTTCTGCTCTGTCCTGTCTAGTTCTGTTCTCTCTTCTATAGCGATCTGTTCTGATCCGTTTCATGATGTTCTTTACTGTTTCTTTCCCACTGTGTGTTTTGACACGCTCTCATCCGCTCTGTTTGGTTCTGGCCTTTCTTCTGTCCTGATCTACTAGCCGTTTCTGTTATGTTCGGCTCTGTCATCCCCCCCCCCCCCCCCCCACCTCTCCCCGCTTTTCCCTTTCATGTTATCCATACCTTCCCGGGGAACAAGACCAACGACTTCGTCATGAATATTCATCACAAACACAGCATTAAAGGGAACAGATTTGGGATTACTGCGAGGGAAGGGCATGAAAGGCCATTAAATAGAACAGTTTATGATGCTCAAACAGGATGAGGACAGTCTAGATATTGTTATGGAGTGTCCTTTTGGTCTCAGGCAAGGTGAAAGGGCTGGATTCTGCGATTTTGTTTTCTTAACGTATGTCTATATCAGTTGTGGTATATTTGGCTAAAACGAGACAACGTGTTATTGACCGATGGAACAAAGCTGTCCACAGCTTCCGGTTGAGTGATGCCCCGATATAGCGTTTCTCTGGATACATCAGGAAGTGGATGGAGTGGGTTCTTTCCGTCAAGATCACAACTTCATCCTTATTCCTTTTTTTTCTGTGCAAAGCTGTGAGGTTCACCACCGACGCTATTTCGAAGATAGGTTTTAATCACGACGCTATTGTAGAAGTATGACGAACACAACAAACACCTAAAAGACATAACCCTCGCAAGCGTTGCGAAGGTTTGTCCACATGTCTAGGAGATACGTACCAATTTTGGGACTGACTAACAACGCCTCGATCGTATCGAGAGGCCAACAGCTCTATGTCCGTCTGATCTATCACATTATGCCTCATGACAGCAATGATGTAGTAGTTCAGAACCACTGAAAACTCTCTAAGGACAGTAGGTCAAGATTCTTATGTTACCCAGTTACATTGGACTATCTGCTGCTGAATACCTCATGGGCAGAAAGCTACGGTCTATTGTACCAGTTTTTGCTAACATTCCCAAGTTTAAATCTCAGTCATGGCTTCATATAGAGGAGAGAGGCAGCAATCAAGAAGTCAAGCCACAAGTTCAGTCGACTGGCAGCACGACGACCGCCAGGTCTTCAACCCGGTGATCCGGTGTCTTATAATATCTGGGAACCGTGATATCTGGTAAAGCGTTCCCAGATTTCCTGACCTTCCAATCGTGAAATCTGGGAACTGAGAGTACTTTGTGAAAATCATGCCAGGAAATCAATGAAAAAAAAAGTGACAAGAAGGCCAAAGATCTCAATTGCACCTAGATAAATTGTTTCCTATCTTATCTCGAAAATCCATTCTTTTTTTTTCGTCTTCTGTCTGCCCTTCTGAGCTCTGAAAGACCACGTTCCCAGATATCACGGGCCTTCCCAGATATCACCGTGCATTATGGGAACGCGTTTCCCAAAAAATCTGTGATATCTGGGAAGCCTTCCCAGATATCACGTTCCCAGATTTCACGCGACACCGGTATGGATCCGTGACATGCAATGCCCAAACCACAGTCATCTCTACCACCAATCACCATCGTGCTTACTTCATCCAGACTCCAAAACGTCATGGTCAGATACAACTGAGCTGCAGTCATCGCAACCGTCTGTCAACACCAGTGAGCCCAACCTCTGTGGCATCACCAAGACAACTGATGCAATCACCAAAGATTGTATAATGTAGGCGAGAGGGGCCGGTTTAATAAAGAAACGGTCGACGAAGTGTTCATCCAATGACCTTGACCGCCACTGATCATTGTTGGTGTTTGGCGGGTGATTGTGAAGTCGGTTTAAAAGGCAGATAACCACAGTTCATCGGACTTTCTGGTCATCTGACGTCACAGTCTGTTCACGTTACCATTTTTGGTGAAATTTACCGTCTCTCAGTAGTATGACAACTTAGCAATCACCCCAAAGACGTAACTCTCACAGTCTCTGCTAAGCTTATTCTGCGTTACTAGAAACATGCACACTTTCAAGAATGATGAACAATCATTGGGTCGTATTGAGATGCCAACAGCTCTGGTCCGTCCTGTCTATCACAGTACTATGTTAGACATTATCGTGCACGTTCGTATAAATGTTGTTATTATTTTTTTTATCCATCATTGCGAATTACCTTTTCCCCCCTATACTCAATATTCTTTAACCGTTTTACGTTTGCTTTGACGTTAATTGTGGTCAAACCTCCCCCTTGTCACGAGATCTTTTCGCAATGACAATACAGTTCCCAAAGTGTCAAAGTCTCTCTCTCTCTCTTCTCTCTCTCTCTCTCTCTCTCTCTCTCTCTCTCTCTCTTTCTCTGTGTGTGTCTTCTCTCTCTCTCATCTTCTCTCTCTCTCTCTCTCTCTCCTCTCCTCTCTCTCTCTCTCTCTCTCTCTCTCTCTCTCTCTCACTCTCTCTCTCTCTCTCTCTTCACAACTCTCTTAACTTTATCTACCTGCCTGTGTCACGAAACTGTCAGTCTAGAAGAAAGTTCCTTCTGCCTCTACTCTCTCTCTCTCTCCTCTCTCTCTCTCTCTCTCTACAGTCTATCACACACACCACACACTAATAATCTTCCACAACTAGTTAACTTTATCTACCTGCCGGTGTGTCACGAAATGTAGAAGAAAGTTCCTTCTGCCATCTACATAAACGAAAAATTACCTTATCATCGCGCATGAACTCCTGTTCCATCTACTGCACCAAATATACACTTTTGCGCAGCCTGTGTCAAGTTTGATTAGTCGTTGTATTATTAACATACTGTCTGGTTATCCGCCAAAAGGTGTTGATGACAGTAATACTGATTGGCTACGTCCCTTGGGTTCACAAAATCAACAGTGGCTTGTTGCAGGTGACTTTTAATGAGCATGGACCTGTTTGGGACAGTGAATGCATTAAAGTCAGCTCCAATCGCTTGTTTGAGAACATTTCGGAGTCGGCTCTTTACCTAATGAATGACGGAAATGTGACACGAATCCCCGATGTTCCCGGTCACAGATTATCTGCACTTGACTTAGCTTAAATTTCTCCAGCCATGCTCCCAAGCTGTGCATGGCAATTTTTTTTTTTTTTTTTTTTTCTTTTTTCTTTTTTTTTAACAACACTTTAGGGAGTGATTACTTTCCGATCATAATTTTCTTTGAGAGGGTTTGCTGTCATAGAAGACAATACGAAAAGTCCTCAAGTTTAATTACAAAAGAGCAGACTGGGACAAATCTAAATCAGTTTTGATGTCTTATGACATCAGTATTCTCGAGAACCCAGATACTGACATAACGCAGAATAATTTTGCCGAATCCATTCCGTATGCTGCAAATGAAGCTATCCCCAATTTTAGCCAAAGGAAATCCTTAAAACATACGGGTAACGTTTGATGGATGGAATCCTGCAAACAAACGGTTGAGAAAAAGAAACACATGTTCAAAATTCACGCTAAAGGTTAAAAAAAAGTGAACACATAATACCAATGAAACAAGCAAAAAATGAAAGCACCAGGATTATAAAAAATTTGAAAGTGATACTGGTCATCTTTTTGTGTAAGCAAAGTCCACAATCATAAAGATCTTAAAAGGGCCAGGAAAATGATTTATCAAATTAAACATGGAGTTAATTTACCGTATTATCCGATTATTTTGGAGAATTAAAGGTTTCCAACATGAAATAATAAAAGTTGAATTTTTTGCGGATGCATTCTCCCAAAAAACAGTTCCAGGAGCAGTCTTTCAGACAAATATAGAACATTAAGAGAGAAACGAAGGTAGCAGTGCCATATATTGTAACCAAGAGGAAAACAATGATCATTATCTAAACGCTGAAATCACATTGCAAGATATAAAATTGACAATTTCTTATCTGCCTAACCAAAAAAAACGTTGGTCGATTTGGATGCAATTTCCAAGGAAATGCTTAACCATTTGCCAAAAACTTTGGTTATAATTCTACGTAATATTATTAATATATGCTTTCATGAAGGAAGTATTCCTTCTGTGTGGAGAGATTCTATGGTTTGACCCAATACTGAAACACGGCAAGTCTAGTTCTGACATAAACAGTTCTAGACCTATTTCTCTCACTTCGCACAAATGTAAATTAATGGAAAGAATTATTTTGAATAGATTAATGTATCATTGTGAGAAGTATGCAACTATTCCGGTTGCCCAGGCTGAATTCAGGAAAAGTAGATCATCCGTTGAT
>JADBJO010003832.1:22500-30000 GCA_016801955.1 Conus betulinus
AATGGGGAAGGTGGAATGTGAAAGCGGGACTATGTTATTGGTTGTACATGTGGTATGTGTTTGGGTGTGCCCCACTTGGGAGTGACAATGCGTATGTGACTGTGGTGAGATCAGCCTGTCCTGGATGGGCTGACCTTCATGTTGCCAATTGTGTATTAGGGTGACGGACGGGTTTTGAGGGTGTGGGACCGGGGAAGGGGGGGGGGGGGGTGAGGTTGAGGGAAAGAATGCAGATGCTGATGTGATAATCTTAAATTTGTACGACCATTCATATATGTCAACCCCCTCGCCCTGCCCCTCTATCACCCCCCACGTCGTCTCTTCTCTCTCTCTCTCTCTCTCTCTCTCTCTCTCACTTGCGTGTGTGTGTGTGTGCGTGTGTGTGTGTGTGTGTGTGTGTGTGTGTGTGTGTGTGTGTGTGTGTGTGTGTGTGTGTACGCGCGCGCGCGCGCGCGCGTTTCGAGGCCTACCATGAGCCAGCATTTAATGCTAAACTGTTAAACTGATACTTCATCAAAAGAACAACTCCCCATTAATTATTTCCCTTGTTTAGACCGACCTTCACCGATGACATCACAAAGAATCTTCAAATACATCACATGACCTTCCCCTTAGTTTACTTACATTTCAGGCCTTCGCGCTCACCCGTCACCCTGTCTTTGCGCCAGCTTCAAGAGCACGAAATAATCCCATTCCTTTGATCTTAATCTGTCTACCTGGAACCACCTGGTTTGTACCTTGATGGCCATATGAAAAAGAAAATGAGGAGAATCAACTTTCAGACACAAAAAAAATTCTCAAAACAATCCAGTTGCGCCAGTCTATAAACACTCGACTCCTTAAGCAAAGTCTTGACGCATTAAGTTTTGGTGTGTGCAGCCACATACTGTAAGTTGCAGGGGATAAGCTCACTTTCGAGTTCTTTTCCAGGGGTATGGATCTGTAATGTAGAAAAAACCACTTCCCTGATAAAAAACTCGAGTGAATTTGTCGTGTGCATCTCTTGGTCTTTCAGTTTGAAATCTGATCGCAGCTCATTGACTGCAATGGCGTTTCGCTTCAGCGTGTGCAACAGGCATGTAGATAATGGGCGTTTCGCTTCAGCAGCGTGTGCAACAGGCATCGAGTCATTAGCGACCCACATTTTGGTGGACGGCTTTTCTTCAGCAGAGTCACTCTTCAGAATGAATGGATTTGTATTTGGACGACTGAAGGAAGGTCCATCTCACAGGTACGCCTTGTAACAGTGGAACTATTCTGGATTCATGCATCGCGGGGGGCAAACTCGTCAGAACCCGTTGTGCTCCACCTGAAAATTCTTGTCCTGCCACTTTCCCTTTATCATTGCTAGCACAGCTGGATGATTGCCGGCTGCATCTGGCATTGCCTTTGCTTGGAGAGATTCTGTGCCGGCCTAAGTCAGCACATTATTTCTCAAAGCAAAGCAATCTTCGCGATTTGATGATGGACAGTGCCGATGAATAAAGCTGAAGAGAGACAATGTATGAGTGAGTGACAACAGCTGATGGTGACAAGCTGACAAGGCTTGGGTGAAAAAAAAAAAAAAAACCGTAGAAGACAAAAAGCAAAGAAACGCCCAAACGGCTGCTCATTTGCTAGTATTCAAAACATTCCTAAAGAGCAGAGAGACTATGAACACTTTGCCCGGCTGCTGATCACAGAATCGCGTGCGAAAAAGTTCCTGTTCACTGAATTTCATTCCACGTTTATTCCTATTTCATTGTGTCTTGCTTGCAAAGTGCCGTATATCTATTTAACTTGACTTTTCCAGATGAAACTTTGGACTTGATTATACTTGGAAACGTACAGTGCAGAATACAGCATAAGATTACAAACTAAGTGGCGATAAATATCTAAATAATGCTAAAGAAAAGCTTACGGACTTGTCCTCGCCACTAGAATTAAGTACAACGATGAAGCAAACGTGGAAACACTATTTTCTGTATTGTTGGGGACTTTACTAATGTACGGCTTAAAATAATTCAATATCACTAATCGATTAGAGCAGTACGTATCTCCCCTGAAGTGTTTGATCGTGTATTTACTATGTAGTAACAACGTTTTCTTTCATTCGATGAGCGTTGTGTGTGTGTTGTGTGAATGTGTCAGTGTGTACGCATGCAGGACCATTGCAATGGAATAGAGGACTGTGCTGATGGACTGGACGAGCTAAGGTGTAAGCGAAGGGAAGACGCCCAACTAACTCTGGCACACACTCTGCCTCCTCCCGCTCTTGTGAATTTGATGGAACTGGTATGTTCACTGTACGGCCTCTTAGTAACGTCTACAATAATGGGTCATCTTGTCCACAGACACACTTTCAATGCCCCCCTAATGGCTACTGCGTGCCCGTGTACGTCAGATGTAATGGCGTAAATGATTGTCCAGAGGGTGAAGATGAACAATGTGACAAGTACACGTGTCCAGGATTATACAGGTGTCGCGGAAATTCCTGGTGCTTGCATCCAGACTACATGTGTGATGGGACGTATCACTGCCCACAGCAAGACGATGAAGTATTCTGTGGCTTGAATTGTGAACCCAGCTGCAGATGCCATGGTCTTGCTTTCGTTTGTACTCATGTATTTGCTGCAGAAAAGTACACACAACTGCGTTACCTCGATGCAAAGGGGGCAGCAAGATGACTGCAGCTGATGTCTCCAAAAATAACATGTTGATCCATCTTAGCCTGGCAGCCTGTCAGTTACATCATCTTGGTCAACTGAGGCTGCCTAACCTGCGAAGCTTAGACATCAGTGACAATAATCTGCATACAATACGAGTCACAGAACTGGACGAACTTGTGAATTTACAGGTATTGTTTTTCTGACAGGTAATAAGCTGACATCTTTGTTTACTGATACTATTGGATCTGTCCCATCTTTGAAGGTTTTGGACTTGTCTTCGGTGCAGATGTCAGAACTATGTCCAGGTGTTGTCAAGCTTTCCCAACCTGCAGCGCCTTAATCTGTCCCAGTGTGGCCTGCAGACTGTGAGTAGTGTTGGCTTTCAGCCTCTGGCACATATCCGTGTATTAGATCTTCGTGGTTGTCCTCTGCGATGGTTTCCTCGTGACATATTCCGCGGATTGTCACAACTTGACGATGTGGATGCCGACAATTACAAACTGTGCTGTCAAATTACCTTGCCTGAAGGATTCAATACTTTAAAACTGTCGTGCGCCATATAACATTTATCATCATGTGAAGCTTTACTCCGTTCCACCATTTACAGGTTTTGTCTGTCAGTCTTTGCTGTATTCGCCCTCACAGGTAACGCTGTCAGTTTTGTCATTCGTGTGATCGTTCAACGAACCAGCAACAAATCTGGATTTGGAGTTTTTGTGACGAACCTGGCCATAGCAGACTTTTTCATGGGCCTGTATCTAGCTGTTATTGGAGTGACAGACAGACTATATCAGGGGACCTACCTGTGGGAAGAGTACAGCTGGCGACACAGTCCTATGTGTAAGATGGCTGGGCTTTGTGTCCTTGCTTTCTAGCGAAATGTCAGCCTTCATCATCTGCATGATCACACTCGACCGATTTCTAGTCACGCGTTTTCCTTTCAGCAAAGTTAGGTTTGGTGTTCAATCAGCTCAGCTGACTTGCATGACACTTTGGGTGGCAAGCTTTGTATTAGCTACCATTCCTCTGCTACCTGTAAACATCTTACTGGCAGTTTTACGAGCAGACAGGTATCTGCATACCATTACCCCTCTCAATCACAGACTTTGCTGGTCATGACTACTCCTTTGGCGTAATCGTTGCCCTGAACTTTGTCCTGTTCCTCCTGATCGCGGCAGGGCAGGCCTCCGTCTACGCTTCCATCCAAACCAACAGGATGGCATCCGCAGAGAGCAGCAGCAGGCAGTCCCAGGACCTCAGCATCGCTCGACGTCTCCTCACCATTGCGGTCTCAGACTTTCTGTGCTGGTTCCCCATTGGTCTGCTGGTCTGCTGTCAGCCAGTGGTCATCCTATTCCTGGCGAGGTCAGCGTGGTCATGGCCGTTGTGGTGCTGCCTCTCAACTCGGCTCTTAACCCCTTCCTCTACACCCTGAACACCATCCTGGAGAGGAGAAGACGTGTCCGAGAAGAACGACTGCTGAAGATTTTGCAGTCTCAGTCTGCAGTAAAAAGAATGTAACAGCTGACTGTCCACAAATACTGCATTAAAAATGCTGAGAAAAAAAAAAAAAAAAACAATGCTTAAACAGCGGAACGTGCCTCGATGAATATATGCCAAGCAAAACATTTATTGCAGAAAGGACCAGCGCTCAAAGCGACAATCGATGAATTAACATTTAAATCTGTCACTGAAACAAGAACGTCTTGTATAGCAGATATTCGAGCGTGCTTGCTTTACTCTTGCTGTCAGCAAAGTTAAACAACACTTGTGTATTGTGAAGCTCAAGCAAGATTACAATCAAATCATTCCATAATGGAATTACCATACAAGTACAAAACATTCGTATACATGGCTTGTCAATTCCTTGAATGTGATGCACTTAGGAATTCCATAGGAAGTTTATACAATTCATCCGTTTACAGCCCCAACATGGAATTCCGAGGGGAGAAGTCAATTCTAGAGCATCAAATGGCAGCACAACAACAAAACAACTGCATAGCCACTGAATCTCTCCAGTGGTGTTCAGCTTCTGCATTCATTTCAATGACAGTCCCCATAAACTTGATAACAATTAAGACATTGGCTCATATTAACCGCTAAGATGGACGTGCAGATAAATCAGAATGTTTTTCGCCTCAAAAGCAGAGGATGAAGGGTCACAGAATTTGAGAAGTTTTGGGGTTTTTTTTTTTTTTTTTTTTTTTTGTTGATAATTAGTGGGGATGACAAAGATGGCGATCTGCAATTTCATTTTGGGTGGTCACTTCAAGACCGGGCTGTCTTTGAAATATATACATATGTTAGCCACACTCATCAGATACAGACTCGTGATGTTGGTCAAAAATATCAGCAGTATTCTCAGAGAAGCATCTGGTGAAGAGTTGCAACAATACTGTGGGCTACTTCACCAAATCACATGGAAAGATTCTGGCCACGAGTTGGTCTCTTGTCAAAAAGGTCCAACAAATATATACATCTGATGGAACTCGCTCTGTCCTCCCCCTAGCCTCCCATCCACCTGCCCTGTGCTCCATATACTGCAATGCTAAGCGCACCGGCACAACAACACAGTGGCTGGCACGTTTCCACAAAACTGAACAACAACATAATGCAGTTTGTTCAGGGATTAGTTAGTGTGATCAATGAATTCTAAAAATCCCTGGCTTGGCTTAACTAAGTTGGTTTGGTTTTTGTTACTCTTTTACGTGAAAGTTCCATGGACAATGCGAAAGGATCAAATATGTCTTCAAGTCATTGAGTTATCATTAGACTTAAATTGTTATGTGTTGGGATCTATGTGTAATACTTCTGATGCATTTTGGTTCCTTTTATTCCTGCACTGAAAATATAGAAAAGGTATTTTGCAACCCTAGGTCTTTGTATTTTTTATGGAATTGGTTGTTCATGTTCTATTGTTAGTCTTCTGCTCGATTATGACCTAAGTGTAACATGAGAACTGACAGCCATCACCATCTACTACTCTCTCTCTCTCTCTCTCTCTCTCTCTCTCTCTCTCTCTCTCTCTCTCTCGCTCTCTCGCTCTCCTTCCCGTCCCCCCCCCCCCCCTCTCTCTCTCTTTCCTTCCCCTCTAGTCTTTCTCACCTACTCCCTCCCCCCTCACACACACACACACACACACACACACACACACACACACACACACACACACACACACACACACACACACACACACACACACACACTTCTCTTAGTGTTGTCACTTTGCGTCATTTTCGAACGCCAAACTTCGCCCCGTTAGCACCCTTCTCCTCTCACTGCTTTATCTCCATCTGTCTGGCTTTCTTTCTCTCAAACCAACATCTGAGAGTGGCGTGTTGTTCATGAACCACCCAACCAAGTACTTTCTGGGCTATCACTACAACAGAAGCCGCCACCACCCTGTTTTCTGTCTCCACCCAGCCTTACCTCCCAGGAGAGATCGGCCCAATTCTGCCACCTGGTCTTATCAGTGCATTACGTGATTCCCACCAACTGGGCTGACGTTTCCTTGCTGTTAGTATCTGCACCTGTCTGGCAGGTGTGGACATCATAACTTCGTTCATTAGCATAAAGGCTGAAGACCACCAACCTCTTAGAGATCTTCATCCCTGATTCCAGCTATATTATGTCACAGCACAGGCGTTTGTGAGTGACTGTTACCTTCCAGATCACACACACACACACACACACACACACACACACACACACACACACACACACACACACACACACACACACACACACACACACACACACACACACACACACACCTCATATGACTAATGCCCCCTTTTTTCCGTAATGGTTTTGATAGGCTATCCATTTCCCTTGACATCCTGTCAATTGGACAAGCAGCAGAGGCATAATGGGTAGCTTAGTACAAAAAAAGGTCTGGCCTCTCCACTGCTCCGCCATATGTCGTAAGACTGATTACAGTCCAACTTCAGTGTGTAAAACTGAACATTGGTGTAGGCCAGAGGGGGGAAGGTTCAATTCTTCTCCTATCCTGAGATACTGTGTCATTTACTGATCATCCCAGAAGAGGCTGTGCATATCTTGCGCCTTATATTTCAAGAGTATTACTGTATGTCGATACATGATAAAATCTGTTAGGACAATTGATAAACACTGTAATCTGACAGGATAACTTTATGCCTATATTTGCTGTGAAGTTGATGTGTGAGTACTGTTGATGCTTGGTAGTGGGTGACTCTAATCCACATGTGTACCTGGACCAGGTGTATTCGAGTACCTTACTACATCAGCTGAGTATTTGACCACATTGAGGAGTTGTTTCCCTTTAATTCTTTAGCAGTTTCTTACTGTCTGTCTATTACCACTTATTAAAATCCACTCAAAACCTGAGTAAAAAAAACACTGAGTAAAAAAACAAAGTGGAGAGAGAACACTCAGGCAGATACACATATGTTAGGCTTACCTTTGCTGGATAGGACCACACACTTGTTCTGAAAGTCATAGGGCCAGTATGATGACCCGCCAAGCCGGACCCCCAGTCACTTACCTATAAACCAGGTTCTGTACTCAGCAGAATTCCTGGAATCGGGCTGCACAGGACCAGGAATCCAAGCTACAGTGGGGCCAAACAGAGATGAGACTGTTCAGCTGGTTTGCCAAAAGGGGTGATCAGTCACCAGCAACTAAAAAGAGACCAGCACACTTTTCATCGAGGCAAATATGAGAGGACTCGTTAAGCTGGACACCCAGCCACTTACCTACCAACCTGGTTCTGTACTCTGCAGAAATTCTGGAATCATGGAACATCTACTACAAAAAAAAAACTGGCCCTGCACAGGACACAAGAATCCGTGTGGCCAAACAGACATCAGAC
>JADBJO010003832.1:42500-50000 GCA_016801955.1 Conus betulinus
CGATACATGATAATAATACAGCTGATGAATATCTCCTTTGGGATACTGGTTATGATCTGGGATTTCTGAAGTGAATGATGGAAGATACAGAAAGTGCGAAACAGACACCTGGAGATGAATATGCTTGTGGTAAATCATACAGGATTCTTAAAGAGCAGTACACTCTTAATGACAGTAAATTATTGCATTTTTTTTCCCTTTAACAACGTTGTTAGGACAGGTGTCATTCCAACTGAGAGATGGTGAGACTTGTTTCGATTTCGTATAACTTCATAAGTAGTAGCAAAGTTGACTTAGCAAAGTTAACTTCTACAATCGGGGTATTACTTTACTGAGCTGCACTTGAATGCTCTTCACGACAATCTTGAATAATCCTCTGACTAAACTTCTTCAAACCAGCGAGATTCCCCCCGACGCTGTCATTCAACATCGGATGACCTATTTATTTTTAAAGCTTTCAAAGATGTTTTAGCCGTTAAAAAAAGAACCGATTGTTTTTGTTCTTACGCTGACTTCAAGAAAGCGTTCGATTCGCGCTGTAGCAACAGGAACAGTCACAAAACTCATTAAGCACGAGATTAATGTAAAGATCCTTCGAGTGATCGTAAACATGCATGATCATATTACACCCTGTATTTATATTTACGGTGGAAACGTTTAGTATCAAAGACGTCAAATAGTTTACAAAAAAAAACTCATTACTCTCCATAGTTGATATACCGGAAGAAAACGTAGTGTCAACGTACAGATTATCATAGCAGTTTTCAACTGGTTGAATATTACAAGACGTTGTTTGTGTGCGTTGTGGAAACTATAGAAACAGTAAATATTTTCAAATAGTCGGGCAGTAAATATTTTCAAAAAGTCGGAAATTCGTCAAAGCAACTCTGGTCAATTTCATAATTGAAAATAAATAAATAGGTAAAACAAATAGATAAGTACATAAATGAGTAAGTAAATAAATGAATAAATAAAAGCATCAACATAATCATAAACAAGCAGCAATATATTTGTTGATCACCAGTAGCTTGAAGTCAATACCCATTTGATCTTGTATGAGTCAAGCGTGGTGAAATGTACGTCCTAGCGTCCTGGGGCCCCTTATAACACAGCATCCCAGACAAAAGTCTGTTGTCTGTAGATGTGATGATGACGAAGATAAAGGCGAAAGTAGTGCAGTGTCGTTTGTAGTGTCAATCTCTTGTATTCAGGCCGTGGTTAGCTGACGTGGGTTTTGTGTTCGTATACGGGCTTTTTTCTTAGGATGAAAGGAAATCTTAAATGAGGCAGGGAATAGTAAATAGTGAACAACGAACTAGTAGGGTAACTCTTGCTCCCATAACAAAAATTACACGCCCATAATTGCTTCCTGTGTGCTCTGTGTTGGCATTTATGGTAGGCGATTTTGGTGTCGGTTTTTCGTTTGGAGTTATGGGCATGTAATTATTTTGTCGTGGGAGCAAGAGTTATCTTACTTGTTCGTTTATTTTCTTGAAATAGCTGTCTCCAGACAAAGTCTGATTTCATTCCACCCGAAGATATTGCTTGACGTAGACAGGAGTTAAGGAAACGTGGCACCCAGTCCTGGGTACATCTCCTGCCTGTAGCATGACGCCAGGTTCCCCATACCCAGGCTGCTTTCAGAGCCACTGGGCAGCATGCCTTCATGCTCAAGTGGCAGCACATGGACCCGCGGGAGGTCGACTCAATGGCAGAGCAGGAAGTTTCTTGACGAGCCGCTTTGTGGTTTTACCCCATATGGCCGCGGGGGTGTTTTCACACTCTAAGAGAGTGCACAGGCTGCATACCAAAAACAGAACGCGCCAAGGTGTGCTTATTCAGACGGGTATTTATATACAGGTGCAGCTGTTTTGAAAGCTGTTTTGATAATCTTCATTGTGTCTGAAAGTTGATTTACTTTCTTTCCTTTCATATGCCCATCAAGGTACGTGCCAGGTGGTTCCAAGCAGACAGATCAAAATTTAGAGATCGAACCACTTTGGGGAGAACACCTGGCACAAAGATAGGGTCACGGATGAGTGCAAAGGCCTGAAATATGACGTCAGGAAAGAGGCAGCTCATGTATTTCCAGAATGTGAATAATACCGTCGGCAGAAATCCCTGAAAACAAGTAAAATGATTCGTTTGGAAATTTTCGTTTGATCTAATATCAGTTTGATATCAGCCTAGGGCTCAAAGTTATGCTGCACCACAGAACGCTTACATGGTTTATATGGTGATTTTGTGCAAAATCCTAACAAGTGGCGTGCGGCCGGTACCAGCCATGCTCTAACCCAGAGCATGGCTTCATCCCGGCCTCAGGTAATGCAGGGAATGGCATTTCGTCACCAGGCCGCCCCACATCGACAGGAGCCAATCAACTCGTGAGCCAAGTTTACCGCCATTCCTTCGGCGAGACCGCAAGGTGCTCCGCCCTGTTGTCGATCAGTCGGACACACGCCACAGTTAGGAATATGCACCAAATCACAATACAAACCATGTAAGCGTTTTGAGGCATAGCATAAACGTGAGCCACAATAATATCAAAATGATGAAAGATCGAATGAACACCTCATCAATCATGCCATTTGTTTCTGAAGATTTCTTCCGATGACTTCATTCACAGTCTAGAAATGAACGAACTGCTGCCCCCTTAATTGGCGTCTACGCTCATCCGTGCCCCTATCTTGGCACCTTGGCACCAGCCCGAAATGGTCATATTTCTTTGATTCTAATCTAATTGCTTGGAACCATATAGCATGTGTCTTGTTGGGCGTATGAAAGAAAAGAAGGAGAAATCAACTTTCAGACACAACTAAAAATTCTCAGAACAATGTAATCGTGCCAGTGTATAAATACTCGACCTTGAGCAAGGCCTTGGCGCATTAATTTTCGGTCTGCAGCCTGGTCAGACTTTCGGGAGCTATCTGTCATCTCGCTTCCGACATCTTACTTTCTACGGTAACACATAATATTATCGATTTAATGGCATATTTCCAATAGTTTTTGTTGTTGTTGCTGCATGGTTTTTGTTTGTTTGTTTGTTTGTTCCTGACTTGAGAAACTTCATATGCTGGGATCGAATGTGACCAAAACAGAATGTAAGGTCTTGTCGATGATAGATCAATTAGCTAGGCCTATATTTAAGGCCATAAGTATAACATGGAACTACATCAAGATCATAACTACGACGTAGGTCTATATCAAGACATAACTATGATGTAGTTCTATATCAAGGCCATAAGTATGACATATGTCTGTATCAAGGCCATTTGTACAACATCAAGACCGTAAATGTAACGTAGCCCATATCAAAGGCAAAGGCCATAAGTGTGATGTAGGGCTACATTATGGCCAAAAGTATAAGGTAGGCCATAAGTATAACGAAGGACCATACCAAGGCCAAATGTACGACGTAAGCCTACTCAAGGTTATAAGTATAACGTAGGCCGATATCAAAGTCAGAATTTATGATGTAGACCTACACAAAGGCCATAAACATAACGTAGACCTATATCAAGGGCAAAAGAACAACGGAGGCTTATATCAAAGCCTAAGGTATAACGTAAGCCTATATCAAAGTCGTAAATATAACATAGGCCCACATCAACGGCCTTTAGTATAACGATGGCCTATATCAATGCCATAAGTATAACGATGGCCCGAATATCAGGCTGAAAGTGTAACGTAGGCCTATATCAATGCTATAAGTATAACGTAGGCCTTTATCAAATGCCATAGATATAACTTTGGCCTATATCTATGCCGTAAGTATAACGCTGGCCTGTATCAATGCCATAGGTATAACGTAGGCCCATATTGATGACATAAGTATAACGCAGAACTTCATCAATGCCATAGGTATAACATAGGCCTATATCAATGCCAAAAGTATAACGTAGGCCTATATCAATGCCAAAAGTATAACGTAGGCCTGTATCAATGCCAAAAGTATAACGTAGGTCTATATTAAGGCCATACGTATAACATAGGTCTCTATATCAATGCCATAGGTATAACGTAGGCCTGTATCAATACCATAAGCATAACGTAGGCCTATATCAATACCATAAGTATAACGTTGGCCTTTCAATGCCACCGTAGGCCTATATCATACCAGAGGTATACCGTAGGCCTATATCAATGCCATAAGTATGTCATAGGCCTATATCAATGCCATAAGTTTAACGTAGGTCTTTATCAATGCCATAAATATGACGTAGGTCTATATCAATGCCGAAAGTATTACATAGGTCTATATTAAGGCCATACGCATAACATAGGTCTATATCAATGCCATATGTGTAACATAGGACTGCATCAATACCATATGTATAACGTAGGCCTGTATCAATGCCTTAAGTATACCGTAGGCCTGTATCAATGCCATAGGTACAACGTAGGCCTGTATCAATGCCATAAGTAGTATAACGTAGGCCTGTATCAATGCAAAAAGTATAACGTAGGCCTATATCAATACCATAAGTATAATGTAGACTTGTATCAATGCCAAACGTATAACGTATGCCCATATATCAAGGCCATACGTATAACGTAGGCCTATATCAATACCATAAGTATAATGTCGGCCTGTTTCAATGTTATACCTATTACGTAGGCCTGTATGGATGCCCAAAAATATATAACGTAGGCCTATATCAATGCCATAAGTATAATGTAGGCCTGTGTCAATACCATTGATATAAAAGTAGGCTTATATCAATGCCATAAGTATAACGTAGGCCTGTATCAATGCCATGAATATAACGTAGGCCTGTATCAATACCCATAGGTACAACGCAGGCTTATAATATCAATACCATAAGTATAACGTAGGCCTATATATCATGGCCATAAGTATAAAATAGGCCTCTATCAAGGCCATAAATATAACATAGGTCTATATTAGGCCAAAAGTATAGCTACCCTTTTAGCTACATAGATTGATCGATGTATTCTTACTGAACAATTTGGCATCAAATTTGTTTCCTTTATTTATCTCTTTTTATTTCATTTTTTTCATTTCATCTTATTTTATTTTTGTTGTTGTTTTTTGTTTGTCAAACGACGGTATAACAAAATCAGGTCCGCAGTATTACCTGTAAGTGAGCCATATTTACGCACATTGAGATGTTTGGAGCATTTGTTTTCTATGTACAATTTTCTTGAACATGAACACGCTACTTGTTCCCACCCCCTTCTTTTCTTCCCCCCCCCCCCCCCCCCCCCCCCCCCCTCCCTCCCCGCTTCCCCTTCCCGTCAGTTTTGAAGATCAGAGCTTCCCGTCAATTTTGAAGATCAGATAGAAACTGTGGATGCTTACATACAGCAAAAATTAAAGACAGATACAAAGACATGCAGACTATAAAAAAAAAAAAAAAAAAAAAAAAACACACACACACACAAAACAAAAACAAAAAACAAAAACCAAACAGACGGGCAGACAGACAGGCAGGTAGGCAGACAAATAGATTGAACGCGCTTAATGTTAGATGTGTGAATGGTCAAGTTTCCTTTGCATCTGTTTGTTACCACCACCACCACCACCACCACCACTACTACTACTACTACTACTTTGCTGCTGCTGCTACTAACAGCAACAATTACTTATGCTACTACAATTACTACTACTACTACAATTACTACTACTTTTGCTTTTGCTTCTGCTACTACCACTACTGCTGCTGATTGCTGCTGATTCTGCTACTACTACTACTACTACTACACCACCACCCCACCCACCGCCCACCACCACTACTACTACTACTACTACTACTACTACTACTGTTGTTGCTGCTGCTGCTGTTACCACTGTCACCTATAATCAGCTGCTGCTGCTATTCAATTACAGCGAGCGCGTGAGCAGGCACGCACGCAATGTCACGCGCGCGCGCGCGCGCGCGCGCACACACACACATACACACACACACACACACTCACACAAGTACACCTTTAAGTACGTCATCATCTGTTTTCATACGTCATTTCCCATACGTATTCATTTGTTTTTTCTTTTTAAGTCACAAGTCCTGAAGAAGGTCTATGACCGAATCGTTGTTGATATTTGTTCTGTTTTCCTTAACAAATTTTTTTTTTCTGAGAATCCCCCAAAAGACATTTATCATTCATTATCATTATTACAAGTGTTGTTGTTGTTGATGTCAGAAGAAAGAGAAGCAGAACAAAGAACAGAGAAAACCCTAAAACAAAAACAGATACTGCCTTCTGGATACCTGTCTAAAGAAGGGCGGTTACTGCATGGTAATACAACAATGTACTACAGTGAGTATTGATGATGACCTCCCTTGGATATGATTCGTTTCCTCCGTTCTTAGTTGGTCTGCTGGCTCTCTTTTCGGGGCGACATGCGGTATTAATCTTTCAGACTCTCAGTGGATTTCAATAATGTATATATCTTTAGCGTCACTGAACTGCTTACTTCTTCTCAGATGTTTCATAACACTTGTTGCTAAGCAATGGCTTCTATCATTTTTCATGTCATAAGCGGCAATATCTACAGTGCGCATGCTCGTGCGAACTGAACAGGGGACGTGGGATCGAAAGTGGAGTCCATTTATTTTTGTTTTGGTTTGTTCTTTCATGTGGAACGGTGAATTTTCGCCTTGTTCTATGGATCCAGAAGCGATGGATTTACACAGTGGATAATGCATGTCATAGTGTATTGTTCTGCATAGCTTTCATAGATTATTTCCAGCCTCATGATTGAAGTCAAAAACTTTAGAGGGACGGTCCCCTAGTGGTGTAACAACGAGGATAAACTGCAAGTTCATGTGTTGCACATGTATAATAACTTGAAGAAAGCCGAATTCTGCTTTCTAGAATCTTACTAACTGCTGGCCAGTTATATTTTTCTTATTTTACTGGCTTCGGGAACTGAAACATTTTGTGGTTGTGTACGACAGCAGAAAATGAAACGAGAAGAATTGGACAGATCGACCGTAGAAAGCGTCAGAGTGCAACGAATACAACTACCACGATGACGAGTCGTTACGTACGAAAAAACAGTTCCGTCGGAAACGTAAGTAACAGACTGAGACACGATTTTGGCAGTGTGCTATTTATTGTTTCAAACTTCCGGGATCTCTGTTCAACGTGTAGCGACCATACCAGGATGTTTTAATATATTTTGTTTCCGTCCTCATGACGCCAGCTCTCTGGATCCTATTGCAGGCCTGTTAATGGCAATCCACAGGACTCGGGAGGCAGAATGTCAAATCATCATGAGGCAACTCGCAAGCTGAAATGCTGCACTGCTGCTGAGTCACTGGTGGTGTTCAGTACTGCCTGTTCTGATCCATCATAGCAAGCTGAAATGCTGCACTGCTGCTGAGTCACTGGTGGTGTTCAGTACTACTGCCTGTTCTGATCCATCATACACAGAATGCCACCTTTTAAGCTTCCTACTGATGACAGTAATTGCAAAGTCATGAAGCCAGCATGAGTGAGAGTTCCCCTGTGGAAGGTGTGAATACACTTGTT
>JADBJO010003832.1:55000-60000 GCA_016801955.1 Conus betulinus
TGTAAACCATTCTTGTCCAGATTGTGGTCTTGAAGATGGTACACATACAATATCTTTCTTACAGTCATTTCATAATTGGAGTTTTGTATTCATTTGTTTGTATGTTGTATTTTGATCTCCATTTTATTAGAGAAACTAGAGAAACATACTGTTGGCAGGTTGTATTTTGATATCTGTTTTATTATAGAAACTGAAAAGACATGCTATCGGCAGATTGTATTTTGATCACAATTTTATTATTATACTATAGGAACAAAGAAACAAATTGTCAGCAGGTTGTATTTTGATCTCCATTTTATTAAAGAAACTTAAGAAACATGCTATCACTAGTATCAGCAGGTTGTATTTTGATCTCTATTTTATCACAGAAACTAAAGAAGCATGCTGTCAGCAGGTTGTATTTTGATCTCCATTTTATTATAGAAACTTAAGAACATGCTATCAGCAGGTTTTATTTTGATCTGTTTATCATAGAAACTAAAGAAACATGCTATCAGCAGGTTGTATTTTGATCTCAATTTTATTATAGAAACTAAAGAAACATGCTATCAGCAGGTTGTATTTTGATCTGTTTTATCACAGAATCTAGAATCTAAGAAACATGCTATGACCAGGCACACAGCTCACTGATTAGATCCCTGAGTACAGAAGTTGAATTTATATCTTGCCATCAGATGTGTAAACATTCTTGAACCAACACACTGACACCAGGCTTTGTCCTGTTATGTCTTGGCATCCCAGATGTACACAGTTTGCTGTCTCCAATTTTGATGTAGTCACTTACACTACCTCTAGACTAGTTCTGACAAATAAAACACAAAGAGGTGAATATAATAGTAAAGTATATCAATGTACACTATCGATAATCTTACCAAATTTTTCTCTGTCAAAAGGCTGACCGTTTTTTGTACTCTGAGTTCTTATAGAACAGGGAGTACTTTACAATGGGAAACTGTGTGCTGTCTGTGTGTGTGTATCTGTCTGTGTGTCTGTCCCTGGTCAACTCGCTCCAGACAAAACTTCTGTGCCAATCTTTCTGAAAATTTGTAGGTATGTTCTTTATGGGTCATGGATGATGCTCGATGTTTTGTTTTACAAGAATAGCCGTTACTAATGGCTGTAACAGTCCAAACGTTTTTTTTTTTTTTTTTATTGAATATCTCAGAAAGTACTTGTATTCAAGATAAACTTGGAATATATTTATATGCTTTGCATTTTTTTTTTTTTAAAGATTGGTCAGCAAGACTGTGTAAAGCCAGGCCTGGGTGTGTGCCATGTCAAAAAAAATCATATTAGAATAATGTATGTGTAGGATTTTCAAAAAAATTTTTTTCTAAAAAAGTTACACCAAAAGTTTCAAAATGGAGTGACTGAGGGCAGAGAATGAAGCAAAATTAGAAAAAGGGGGTTACAAGCAAAGAACAAAGAGTGACTTATATGTACATGTGTTCAGAAAAGGGCGGCACTTTTTCTGAACACATGTACAGATAAGTCACTCTTCGTTCTTTGTTTGTACTGTCCTAAATGTTAAATGTGATCTTTTTTTTTTTTGCCTGAAGAAGACCCAAGAGGTCGAAATGCATTGTGTCTTGTCCTGTGCTTTGTTTCTGAATGTGCCCTTGGGTAACTAACCCCCCACTCTTTCTAAAGTTTAAAGCAGTCTTAAATCTCATTCTACATGTATATCATGTCTTAGACTCTCCAGAACATGCAATACAGCATGCCAGTATGTTTCACGCAGCCACATATGACAACATATATGTCACAAACAAGTATGTATATAGATAGAGACCATTTTGAAAATTTTTTGATTTCTGAATATTGTTATATCCCAAATGTGATTTTTTTTTTTTTTTTTTTTTTTTTTTTTTTTTTTTTTTTTTTTCCCCAAATCAAATTTTAATCAAATACATTCAGAGTTCCCAGATGCGCCCAAAACCGACAGTTCACGGTTCGTCAACAGATGAATGGCATATCTGTAAGACGTATGCAAAAACTATTCCTTGTGCTGTATGAGGAGAAATGAAGGAAAGCAGTGACAACAATGAACAATGGGATTTTAGTTTCTGTCATAAACATTCACACTACATTATATCAAGCTTAAGAAAAATCAGAGTTTATGGAGAATAGGCTGTCGAGAAACAAAGTTCATGTCCAGGAAGTATATTAACCTGTCAAGTCATGCATGAAGAAAAGACCTGACCCTAATGTTGGCTTAATGTGTAGGTCAGGCATATCTTAAGTCCTGCTCATAAGCCCCTCATGTCAACTTCTTTGCTGTTTACTTACTTATTCGTTTAGCTGTAAGCCCTGTTACAATGTGGCCTCATAATTTAAGCAGATGTCGTATAGAGTGAAAAGGGCTAGTTCATGTGTGGTGACACATGCTTGACAAAACTTAAACTTAACGTGAAAATTTTAGTGCTGATGTACTCAGTGGCCATGATTTGTATGAAGATGTGCATGAATGTTCAGGTTATCATTTCAGCGGTGATTCAGCTCTGTTATCAAACATGCATGTTTACTGGGTTATATCGTGATGAGCACAATCATTAATCTTTTGTTTCAAAATTCATACCTATGTCTTAGTTTGTTAACTGTAGAGGTGAGACTTTTAACATTTTTCATCGGATCTGATTTTTTTTTACAGTGGAAAGATTTTTTAACAAAGTTTTGGATGAGATTTTTAGAGGATGTCTTTTAAAGAATTGTGTGGATGAATGACCTGTGAGTTGATTTAACGTGGTGACAGCCCTGATATGGCCCTTTGCGGTCGGCTGGGCTATAAGCAACATTATCTTATCTTATCTAACTGTAGAGGTGAATAATACTTCTTAGTAAAACCCCCCCCCCAATTTTGTAGCAGATTTTTTTTTTACTGATGTTACAAATTTTTTACATAGGTAAGTATCAAGCAAGAACATCCCTTGTTGTTTGAATACTTTAGGATATATAATATGTGTACTTGTGTCAAAAGTCTACCTTCATAGTCTCAGCTTTCCACTCCAGTTGATAATAAATTTAGCCACAGACCGCTTAGGAATGTCTGTCCCAGACGAACACTTTGAGGTTGAAACTTGGGACACATGCTTCATTTTAAATTAGTTGCAACCACTTGTTTAATAAATTCAGTGTTTGCTTCTTTAAAAAAAAAAACTAACAACTAAAAAAATACTGGGTTTTTTTGTGTGTGTGTGTGTGTGTGTGTTTAAGGTATTGTCAATTGTCATCTTGTGGTGATCATAAAGATGAGTCAGGTCTGATTCTGCGTTGCATTTCATCAGTTATCATGATCATGATCACCATGCTACTGACAGCTCTGTGGTCATCTGCAACAACATTATCTTAACCTATCTGTAACAACACTGTCTTCAGCCCATGTGTGTGACAACACTGTCTTCAGCCCTTGTGTTACAACACTGTCTTCAGCCCTTGTGTTACAACACTGTCTTCACCCCATGTGTAACAAACACACTGACTTCACCTCCATGTGTGTAACAGCACTGTCTTCACCCCATGTGTACAGCCCTGATATGGCCTTTGCGGTCGGCTGAGCTATAAGCAACATTATCTTATCTTACCCCATGTGTAACAACACTGTCTTCACCCCCATGTGTATCAACACTGTCTTCACCCCATGTGTAACAACACTGTCTTCACCTCATGTGTAACAACACTGTCTTCACCTCATATGTAACAACACTGTCTTCACTCCATGTGTAATGACTCCATTTCTTCACTCCATGTGTAATAAGACTTTCTTCACCCCATGTGTAACAACACTGTCTGTCTTCACCTCCATGTGTAACAACACTGTCTTCACCTCATTTTGTGACAACACTGTCTTCACTCCATGTGTAACAACACTGCCTTCACTCCATGTGTAACAACACTGCCTTCACTCCATGTGTAACAACACTGTCCTCACCCCATATGTAACAACACTGTGTCTTCACTCCATGTGTAACAACACTGTCTTCACCCCCATGTGTAACAGCACTGTCTTCACCCCATGCGTAACAACACTGTCTTCATCCCATGTGTAACAACACTGTCTTCACCCCATTTGTGACAACACTGTCTTCACTCCATGTGTAACAACACTATCTTCACTCCATGTGTAACAAGACTGTCTTCACCCCCCATGTGTGACAGCACTGTCCTCACCCCATATATAACAAACGTCTTCACTCCATGTGTAACAACACTGTCTTCACCCCGTGTGTAAAAAAACACTGTCTTCACCCCATGTGTAACAACACTGTCTTCATCCCATATGTAACAACACTGTCTTCACTCACCATGTGTAACAACACTGTTTTTTCACCTCCATGTGTAACAACACTGTCTTCACCCCATTCGTGACAACACTATCTTCACCCCATTCGTGACAACACTATCTTCACCCCATTCGTGACAACACTATCTTCACCCCATTCGTGACAACACTATCTTCACTCCATGTATAACAACACTGTCTTCACCCCATGTGTAACAACACTGTCTTCACCCCATATTTAACAGCACTGTCTTCAACCCATGTGTAACAACACTGTCTTCACCCCAGGTCTAACAACACTGTCTTAAGAGTGTATAACAACACGGTTTTCAGCTAATTGAAATGACACTGGTTTCCACCACGTGCAGCAACACTGTCTTCAGCCTTCTGTAATGATACAGTTAAAGTCATGTGTAACAACACTGCCTGCAGCCGTGCGTAAGAACACATTTTTATGCATGTGTAACAATACTGCATTCAGCCATGTGTAATGACTTTGTCTTCAGCCAGGAGTAACAGTGCTGTCTTCAGTCAAGTGTAACAACACTGCCTTTGGCAATGAGTAACGACACTGTCTTCAGTCATGCGTGTTGCATCTGTCTGCATCCATGCGTAACGAGGCTGTCTTAAGCCATATGTAATGGTGCCATCTTTAGCCATATGTATTGGGTTTGTTTTTGGGATACCCATCTCAGCATTACATGGAACGATTAATCAAGCA
>JADBJO010003832.1:67500-70000 GCA_016801955.1 Conus betulinus
CAGAGCTTTATGTTCGTGGCGCAAAGTGCAATCGACTGGCCCAGCTGTGAAAAAAAGGGTTGATAAAAAAAAAAAAAAAAAAAAAAAAGGGAATGAAGAACCAACCTTCCACCGTTTTCGTTCTGGGCCGCTGCGCGACTACTACTACTTCACCCCTTCACCCCACCCCCACCTCCTCTCTCTGAGTCGTTTCTCATGGGAGGCTAATGGCTTGAAAAGACCGTGACAGCGACCGCTTGGCGTCGTGTAGATTTTAGAGGTTGGGAGATAGGTGTGACGGGGATTTATGTCTCTCTACCTGGAACTTCTGCGCGGCCTGTGTGTGGTGGTAGTGTTTGCTCACCAAGTCTGGCTGGCTGTCAGAGGAGGACGGACCCTGAGCCTCCGCTGTAATCCTCCAGCGCAACAGCACAAAAAATCAATTGGGGGGGGCTGCCGGAAGCCGGGACGCCGCCGAAAACAGAACGACGGAGCATGTTCTTGTCTTTCGGCTGCGATGAGACCGCGCTGTATCCCGAGCGCGTGCGTCCTCAGAGCTGAGACTGATACGGATTGATCGAGACTCTTTGGGTGGGGTCTCATTACCAACCGACGGAGCTCTGGTTACAACTGGCAGACGAAAACGGCACAGACTTTCAGTTGAGCTTGATTGATTACACTGTGGAATGTAACCTGACTATGGAGCAGGGTGAAGCGGACGTGCAGGGACTACAAAACAAAGGTAGCGAGACAGGAGACACGTCTGTGCAATGTCTTGTGCAGTATTAGTGCCACAGCACGAAGTGGCGACTTCCAGGCGCTGGTGGCGCACAAGAGCTGGAGACGCGACGTCTACACCCGTGTAATTGGCGGTTATTGAATAAAATGTCAAGTTGGTGCGGAGACCTGCACCAGTGCGCCATTTATTCGTCGGTAGTGTGAAACGATCAATCGAGTGCACATTTCGTATCGGAGGAGGAAGTTTTTTTTTTTTTTTTTTTTTTTTTTTTTTTTTACCCCCCCCCCCTCTCCTCCTTCTTTGTTTTGATCTGGTCTGTCATTCCGTAACCATGTGAGTAACCGTAAACAGTAATTGTATATTAATTGTTCCCGAGATTTCAACTCGACCTGGGCCTGTGGTTGCCACGCGCGTCTGTCTGAGAAGAGAGAGATCGAGAGGTAGGAAACAAAGTTTTAACGTACAACCCTACACCCTGTTTGAGCTCCTCAAAGCTTTGGAAGGACGGCATCGAGCCCATAACCTGAAGTTTGGGGATTGATCAACCGCATACTCTCGTATCTCTCTGTATCAGCTTCCCCCCACACACGACAATGGTGGGCGTTCACAACGTACGTTAACAGCCGAGCGAGATCTTTGAACTCTGGGGGGTGGGCTGGCTTCTGTACTTAAACCCAGCAAAAAAAAGGACACCCACCGCAGCAAGCGCTTAGAAGTTGTCTTGGCCCCCCCGAGGGGTGGTGGTGGTGGTGGTGGTGGTGGTGCGAGGTCATCATGATCAACCTGGAGGTGGTGGGGTCCAGTCCACGGGCCAACCTCCTCAGCCGCCTGGGTCTGCTGGACAGGTCGTGGGGACGGGGGGAGGGCGGGGTCGCCGTCCGTCGTGTATCCCTCCACCTCCTCCCACCCCGGCCCTCGGGATGCCAGCATCATCCACATCCCTTCGGCGCGCAGGAAGAGAGGGCAGCAGGTGAGAGAAGTCTCCCCCCCCCCCCCCATCCCACTCCCCATCCACAAAATTCTACGTCCCCAGTTCACTTTTTTGCCCTTGCTTCCCCTAGCCGTCCCCCCCCCTCCCCCCCGCCGTCCCCGCCGTCCCGGTAGCGTTCTTCTGGGATCGTCGCATACTCGAGGCACGGACGGACAGACACACGGACACAGAAAGACAAAAGGGAAACAATGACAGGCAGATAAAACGATACACAGACGGACAGGCAACCAACACAGACATAGACACTGTATGCGCGGGCGTGTGCGTATCTCTGTAGTTCTGTTTTGTTTGATTGTCTGTTTCTCTTTATTGGTCTCTTGGATGGGATGGGGTGGGGCTGTTGTTTTTTTTTTTTTTCATCAGTTGTAATATTTCACATTGAGATGTTTTTTTTTGTCATCGAACACTTGCAGATTTTCTCGTAACTAAAATGTATCCTTACACAGATTTTCTCGCTTTGTCCTTCTAGCTTTATCCTTTTTTCACGCGCGCGTGCGTTTTTTTTTTTTTTTTTTTTTTTTTTTTTGTGGCATCAATTATCGGATCAATGGAGCACCTAAGGCGGTGATTTTCTTTTCTTTCTTTCTTTTTTTTTTTTTTCCCTAAGGCCAAAATCCACCTCTTCATTTTTTGGTGCTTCACACTGTCGTCTTCATCTGCAGAACACACACACACACACACACACACACACACACACACACACACACACACACACACACACACACACAAAACAAATACAGAGATAGGATAATCTGTTACCTGCTAGCTTCATTTTGTGTTGCTCTCCCACC
>JADBJO010003832.1:80000-87500 GCA_016801955.1 Conus betulinus
CTGTACGCTTTCGGCGTCGTTAGACTGCAACAGAGAGCAGTCGACCGACCAACATCTACTCCGACCAATCACCGTCGGGAACAGCAACGCTAAGAACTACACAGACTAGAGTTTGGGGAAAAACCTTGTGTCCTCAAGGGCCTCCGGCGAATGGGACGTAAATCTCGTCCATCACGGATCACTTTCGGCGTCGATCTCCAGATGTCCTCTGCTGCCATCCAGAAAAAAAAAAAAAAAACAAAACAAAACAAAACAAACAAAAAACAAAACAAACAAACAAAAAAAACTAACGCCAATGTTACCAATAGATCATCTTTGTCTTGCATCGTTGGCTGTTTCGAATCCAGTGATTTGCGAACGTAGCGAGTATTTGGTTTTGCTGTCGATGACTTAAAGGACTGGTCTGCATGATGTTTATTCACCAGAAGGCATATGTACAACCGACACAAACGCGAAATAGTTCCGAGGCTTCTAGATTAGTCCTGCTGCCCCGCGGTCCCGTATTCTCCCATCTCCCGTCCTGCCCCTCCCCCGATCTCTATTCTCTCTCCCCCCGCCCCCACCCCCCCCTCATGCCGCCTATCCATATTCTCTTTGCGAACCTTCCCGAAAGTCCGAGAAAACTTGCTGAAGTTTCAGAAATTATTTCTACAACGTTTCCACGCATTTGGATAATGCTTCAGATATTATTTCTACAACGTTTAGATGCATTGATTGTCTATGTTACACCGTGGTACTCGAATTTTTGTCCCCCCCCTCCCCCCCCCCCCCTCATACCGCCCCTACCCCATTCCCCTGTCAAAAAAATGGATGGAAGTACTAGGATTTTAAGAGAGAGAGAGAGAGAGAGAGAGAGAGAGAGAGAGGAGAGACAGACAGAGAGACAGAGAGATAGCGAGAGACAGAGACAGGACAGAGACAGAGAGAGAGAGAGAGAGAGACAGACAGACAGACAGACTGAGTATATTTTTTTGGCGTTGGAAGACACGTGCCAGTGTTTAGACCGTCGCAACGGCTATATTTAGTTTGTATTTTGAATCGTCTTTTAAGAGTAAAGTGTTTAAGGTCCGTTCTGAGACCGTTGTAACGGCCATGTTCACATTGTCTGAAACGTTCGCTGAGAGTTAAGCTTTCGCTTTGAGTCCGTTTTGAGACCGTTGTAACAGCCACGTTCACATTGTTTGAAACGTTTACTGGGAGTAAAACCTTTTGAGTCCGTTTTGACACCGTTGTAACAGCCATGTTCACATTGTTTGAAACGTTTGCTGGGAGGTTAAACCTTTTGAGTCCGTTTTGAGACCGTCGTAACGGCCATGTTCATATTGCGTGAAACGTTTGCTGTGAGTTAAACCTTTTGATTCCATTTTTAGACTATTGTAATGGCTACTATATTCAGTGTGTTTCAAACGTCTGCTTGAAGTAAAGCCTTACAGGTCCATTTTGAGACCGTTCAAACAGCCATATTCAGTAACTTTCAAACGTCTGCTGAAGTAAAGCCTTTCAAGGGCCATTTTGAGACCGTCGTACGGCCCTGTTTAGTTTGCGTTTTGAAGCATTTGCTTTGAGTAAAGCCTTCTAGTTCATGTTGAGATCCTTGTAACGGCCATATTCAGATTGTATTTTGAAACGTCTGTTAGGATCAAAAAACATTTAAACTTATTACCCGTACCAACGTGTCCTCTCTAGTCCCGGATATGATTCGACGTTACCTCAGTCATTTTACCCACCACTTCTTCCCCTCACAAAGTCAGGGGAACATACACAGCGAACCGTCCTTCACTGATACGAATTCTTCGCGAAACTGTCACACTGCAAAGACATAGCACGAGGTATTGATTACTGTATGCAAACAAGAAGTTGGTTGAGATGGACAGAACAATACTATATAAAAAAAAAAAAAAAATTGAGAGAGAGGAGCTTTCGTCCCAGAGAGAGGTTGGGACCTGAATCTTGCGCGCTGTAATGACCTGAACCCCCCCCCCCTCCCCTACCCCCCCCCTTCCCCGCACGGGCGCAACTAACTTCCCTCACGTTTGCAAAAATCTAGGTCGAGAATTGCTCTTTTTCCGCGGAAGGAGAGGAGAGAAAGGAGAAAAGAGGGGAAAATCAGAATACATTACCCCCCCCCCCCCCCCCCCCCAAATGCCCCTTAGCCATTCACACATCTCCCCCTCCCCTCTCCCCCCAATACCCGGCCCTGGCCGGGCGGACTGTTGCGACACAAGTACAAGCCGTGGCCCATAGAGCTATGACTTGATCCTGGCAGGGCCGAGCAGTCGTATAATACAGCCCGATTATCGCCGGGTTTGTGTCGCTCGGCTTCCCGCAGGAGTCCCTTTGGTCACCGATAACTGCCGGGGCTTTGCCATTGCTAGGTGCCCCGCACAGTGCGTGCTTCCCGCTTCTGCTGCTGCGGGTCTGTGAAGGTAGCCTTGCTTCCCTCACACTGGGTCGTGCGCACGTACGCATACGCAGAGAGAGAGAGAGAGAGAGAGAGAGAGAGAGAGAGAGAGAGAGAGAGAGAGAGAATCAAATTTGCATATATATGTATGCATGCGTATATGTAAACAGAGAGAGAGAGCATCAACTGTACATATTATGTATGCATGCATGTAATTGTAAAGAGAGAGAGAGAGAGAGAGAGAGAGAGAGAGAGAGAGAGAGAGAGAGAGATTTACATACGTATGCATGCATGCATATATGTAAACGAATGAAAAAGATTTTGTTGTTGTTGTTCAGAGCATAAAATCAGTATGCACACGGAATACACAGTAAGTTGCATCTAGCAAGTGCTGGGCGCAGATGAAGCGCACGCGCTCCGAGAAGACGGTTTTTGTGTTGTCCTCGACTGATTAGTTCATGATAACACTGCAGATAATCAAGCCTTACTATTCAGACCCAATATTATGGGGAAAACCTAGCGTTATAATCATACCCTGCGTTTGAGAAAACTCTGTGATAATCGATGAGAGTGTATTTCTCTTTAAAGTGTCCTACAGTTAAAGAGCGACGCCTTATTTATGCGTGCGTGTGTGTGTGTGTGTGTGTGTGTGTGTGTGTGTGTGTGTGTGTGTGTGTGTGTGTGTGTGTGCGTGCGTACATGCGTACGTGTGTGTGTGTGTGTGTGTGTGTGTGTGTGTGTGTGTGTGTGTTAATATGCACGCGCGCGCGCGCGCGCGTGTGTGTGTAATTTTGTAAAAATAAGATTCTTCAAAGCTTCGTCTATTTGTACTGTTAGAAACATATTTTCTACTGGAATACAAGCCCTGCGGGTTGGATTGGTATTGATTATAAAATGTAAGAATAGCGCGCGCACGTGTGCCTGCCTGTGTGTGTGTGTGTGTGTGTGTGTGTGTGTGTGTGTGTGTGTGTGTGTGTGTGTGTGTGTGCGTGCGCTTGTGTGTGTGTGTGTGCGCTTGCTTGCTTCCGAAGCTGCTGTGGAATGGATCTCCCTCTTCTCCATTCTGCCTTGGTTCCATGGAGTAAGTAAGAAAGTAAACCCACCTCCCCACCATTACCGTCTGTAGGTCACTAAGGTGTAAGCACACCTGCCATCAATAAAGCTATCTTGGGTGCGCGCTGACTGTTTGTTGACTCACTACCCCCCCCCCCCCCCCCCCCCTCCCCCCCCCCCCCCCTCCTCTCCTCTTCCTTCTCTTCCTTCACCATCCACCCCCGTGTGTCCCCGGCTCACCACGTTTAGTGTGTCCATGCCAAGTCAAGATAACCCACTTGGGTACCGATCTTAGAGTGAAGGGTGTTACTCTCTACCTGAGGTAGGCCGGGCGATGGTGGACCCTTTGCCTGTACTGTACAGTGGCCGGGGTGGTTGTTGGTTTGTGAACGAACTCGATCCAGGAGTAGGTCACTGCAGTGCTGGAGGCAAGTGGAAGCAAATCAGAGTGTAGGGGGAAACAGAAAGAGATCTGGATCGTTAATTTTGACCGGATCTATGAGAAAATTGATTAGGAAAAAAAAAAGCTACCGTGAAGATGCTTCTTTATTTTAATGGTGTAAAGTTTAACGAGAAAGGGGTGTACATTTAGACTACTGGAGCGCTGTAACGGTGTGGCGTTTCAGCGGCTATCGTCAACAATGTCCGGTTTTTTTTTTTTTTTGTTTTTTTTTTGATGTGTGAATTTACTGGTGTGTCAGAGATTGTTTGATGTGATTGTTTGAATTACTGCATAAGGTAAGGTGAGAAAGACTGCTTTGAAGAAAAAAAAAAAAAAAAAAAGAAGTCAGCTATCCACCGTTTTGTGATCCAGAGTTTCATGCCGAGAGTGGAAACTAGTGACCTCTGCATTGACAAAGATACAAGTAGTCTGGGTGTACTTGCTTTATGATCGTTTCCTCCAAACCAGTTTGTAATTGAGACTCAGCCTTACACAGATTTCGAAAACTAGCACTTTTTTTTTTTTCATCCGCTGTGATAGCTGCGTAGTATCCTTAGAACATGTACAGCTGCTAAAGCCTTTTTGTCACGGAAACCATACTTGTGCTGTTTCTTTAAGAAAGATTAAGCAGCCCTTTGCGGTCATACAGTGCCCTCATTATGACTTCTTGTAGGTGGTCATTTGGTTTTGCACCCTTCAAGTTTTTTTGGTTTTTGTGGCGTTAAGATTCCCAGCCGTAACATGACGATGAATGTACAAATTGAAGGAGCTTTCATCTAGGCACGTGCGACTTATCCGGTTTTCTTCCTCCGTGTGTTGAGTAATCTGTATGTACAGCTTGTCAGTTTTTCATCGTTGATTTGCCCAGAAATGCACGGAACGACTGCTGCCACATGTGTACTGAGAAATATCAGGTCGCTTGCCTCCAGTCCAGGCCATGAATATCGTAACGTTTTGAGAATTAAAGATAAAGAAAATAAAGGTAAAATCAGTGACACTTGTAGGTGAAATTGTGTACTCATCATTTCTGATCGGATTTGGTTTTCGATTCGGGCGGAATTATTCACGATCGCTTTTTAAGCATTGTTCCTCAGAGTGTATGTTACGTCACAGTTAATTTTGGTTTCTCTTTAAAGAAAAAAAAAATATGGAGGCACAAAACCCTTGGCCTGTGCGTGCAAATTAAGTGAAGCCTCGCAAGCTTATAGAAGCCTACTGCATGTTAAGCAAAAACATCACAATCTGATTAGGTCTGGTTTTTGATAAGTTTACAGTCACGACAAGTTCGGATGTTTCGTTTCACACGTCGCACACCTGCGTTAAAAGTGAGTGCCATGTTTCACTTGTCGAAAGTTCTGGCTACTGTATCTTCTCGGCGGTTTAGAAGTAAAGAGAAGGCAGATAGCAGAAGCAGTGCACGTACTTCCGAAATGAGGAAAACTTAAGTGGACTCAAGTGACAGATGTCCATCCGCATGGCAGTCAAGTGCCGTTGATGCTCTGAAAGGATTGACGCTGCCTTTCTCCACACTTAACGCGTCTGTTTAAACACAGCTATGGGAAGTTAACAGTTTCTGGAGATCAACCTGAGACGGCATTCCGACCAAGAAAAAGACGTTTTTCACGAAAAACTGGTGTCTTCATCTGCTGCACATCAGCTGAAATGTACGTAGCATCGTCACAACCTAAATGCGTGGAGCTGGTGTTCACGAACTCGTTGGGATTTAAAACCTTGACCTGGCAGCCCTTGATGCTCTTCCCCTCCCGATGTTCAACGGACCGACCATCTTCATGAGGGGATCGATGACTCCCTGAGAGAGTGGTCGTCCATGGCTCACTCTCAGCCGCTCTTGCCCCGTCGACGTACGCACACCTTCTCTCTGGCGTCCAGCAGGCCTTCCGCGTCCGTGTCCATCACAGACCTGCAACTGCGCCGCTCCGCTACGGTCCCCCCAGCCCTCCGGTATAACGGACCGTCGGTGTTGCTGCATGCTTACTGTGGACCCGCCGAGGAACGTTGCCAGTCCACCTGGAAGTCTTTGGCGTCTTTGCCGGCGGCATTCGGCAGCAGTCAGAACGGCAGCAGGGCCGAGAGACGGAGAGAGGCGGAGGGCGGAACGTCAGACCTTGTCTGCTGACCTGTGTAGGGGCCAAGATACACCAGAGGTCAGGGCAGTGCCATGGATCAGATCGTGTTGAAAGCATGTTTTGTTACGTGTGTGAGGCTGTTTGCGTCTTTCTCATGTTTTTTTTTTTTTTTTTTTAGGTTGGTCAGTAGCGGTAAGCCATTGTGTGTGTGTGTGTGTGTGTGTGTGTGTGTGTGTGTGTGTGTGTGTGTTCCAATGAAAATGTCTCTCAGACAGCTCCATCCACGCTGCTGAGGCTGACGGCGTGGGAGCTGCCTGACACTTCAACTGGTCTCTAAATCAAAACATAGAGACGTCTTGACTCTCTGGAACTACTTTTCTTCATTGCAGGGCATTGCTGACCGTAACCTGTGGCACTCTCAGTGTCTGAATTTCTTTGAACCGTACACCTTTCAATAGTTTTACAACATGTTTGTCTTTTTTTTTTTGTTTGTTTGTTTGTTTGATTTTTTTTGTTTTTTGCTTGCTTTTCCCGTTCATGTCGGCATTCGAGGCAACGGTTTGTTGATCAGCTTGCCAGAAAACGTACTAATGATGTTAGCACACACTAATTTAAGTTTTGCCTTATATGAAAAGAATGAGAAAAAGTATAAAGAGTAATACGGGAAAAAAAAATCGAACGAAAGATCTGTATAAACATAAGGCTACGAACACAAACTTACCACATGAATGGCTTTAGGGAGAAAAAGCATGTAATATTCAAGATTTCAATATTTAATTAACCTTTCGACCCCTGCCGGGGCACGAGGGATTTCAAACAGAAACATAAAAAAAAAAGATCCAAAGTAACATCTGAATCATCCTCGCGAAACTGTTCGTTAACCGTGTGAGGTCACATTTTGAACAGCATTGAAGCATTTGATCAATCAAATTAATTTAAACAGACATTTTTGTTTGCAAAAAATGAATTATTAAATCATACACAAACATTTGTAAAGGATCCCTTTTTTGCGGAAATTAGAATGTGTAGAACTCTCCATAAGAAAAATGAAACTCGCTTCCAGTTGAATTCATATCATTTTCTTTTTTTTTTTTTTCTTTTTTTTTTTTTTCCCCAAGTGCGGAGTTTTCGTGGAAAAAGCATGAATTCCTCCCCTTGTCTCAGTTGATATCTAATGATTGTTACGCCTGAACTTAAGTAATGAAATCGTGCTTGCATAAGGTAGCTGACCAGCATATTTTTCTAGTTCAGTGTATTAGTACATATTATATATCTATGAAACATGCATTTGTTACTTTGCTTATGATAACGCTTCCCTCCTTATAAAATCATTCTACAAAGATATAAGTAATATTTCTACTTAAATAATCTTTGTTCAGAAACATCGCGCGATTACCAAACGCAGTCAGATTCAGTTTTCAGCTCTCTCTCTCTCTCTCTCTCTCTCTCTCTCTCTCTCTCTCTCTCTCTCTAACAGCGCGCACTCACGGAAAAGTATATCCACACGCCCACACACA
>JADBJO010003832.1:95000-100000 GCA_016801955.1 Conus betulinus
ACCAACACATTCTTCTGGAATGCCAGAGATTGAGACCTATTTTACCGGCTATTTCTGAAAGTTCTCTTGATAGTATCCTTGAGAATTTTAGTTTGTTGTTTGATTTTGCAAACTGTTTATTACGCAGTCCTATGGGACATTTGTTATAGTTTGTGTTATGACTCAACTAGTTATGTAAAGTTGGCTTTTCCATACCTTTTTTTTTTTTTCATTGTATCGTAAAGTTTGTTTTTTTTTTTTTTTTGTTTTTTTTTTTAAATATGATTGCAAGATAACCCACCCACCCACTTCCTCCTCATGCTCCCCCTCTCCAAATCCTTTCCCTTCGTCTAATATCACTTAATGTGGAAAGACGTTAAATTGAAGACAACAACAACAACAACAACAACACACACAACACACACACACACACACACACACACACACACTCTGCTCAGCTAAAAATCAGGGCCACAGGGCAACCTGCCAAGCTCACTGTGATCCAAGCCAACACAGTTCACTTGTTGTGAATCTTTGAAAGGGAGGCAAGTAAGTTGGTCATAAAAACAGACCACACACCACAGATAGGATTTTGCTCTAAATCACTATCAAATCCAAGTAAGCGGAATGAGGCCTACTACAAGCTTTAGCCAGGAATTAATGTTAAACTGGTGATTGAGCAAAAAAGAACTCTCCCACCAATTATTCCCTTTGTTTTTGTGGGATTTCTGTTGATCACTTCACATACAATCTTCAGATACATGACCTTTCCCTTTAATTGATGTCACATTTCAGCCCTTTGCACTCACCTGTGACCCTATCTTTGCTTCAGGTAGTAGCCCCCACATAGTCCAATTCTTTTTATTTTAATCTACCAGCTTGGAAACCACCAGGCTCGTACTTTGATGGCCATAGGAAAGAAAACAAAGGGAATCAACTTTCAGACATGATAGGTATTCTCAAAATGATCCAATTGCTTCAGTCTCTAAATACTTGACTCCTTAAGCAAGACCTTGACGCATTAATTTTTGGTGTGCAGCCACAGCTGAATGGGGCAGTGTAGTATGGACCACATATGCTCAGTGTATGCTTGCATGCATGTACACACACATAAACACGTGCACATGCATGCACACACATATATGCACACACGCATGTACCCACACTCGTGTGCGCTCACACACACACAGACACTCACACACACACACACACACACACACACACACACACACACACACACACACACACACACACACACACACACACACACACACACAAAGAGGCTAGGTGTGACACACAGACAGCTGAAAGGAGCGACAAGGGCTAGACAATGTGTCTCAGGCAATACGAGATACAGGTAGATTTACAGATATGGAGACAGGCCTGCAGGCAGGCAGATGAAATAAAGAATACTGAGAATGGCACTATCATGCAATCTTGTTCACACAGTCACTCACAGACACACAGACACACACACAGACACACACACAGACACAGACTCACACACACACACACACACACAAACACACACACACACACACACACACACACACACACACGCACAGAGTCTCGCACATGCATGCACACATGCACACACGCTTGTACACATGTGCATACACATTGACACACACGCGCGCGTGCACACACACACACACACTCTCACACACACACACACACACACACACACACACACACACACACACACAAACACACAGACATACATAAAGAGAGAGACAGACAGACAGACAGACTAGCACAGAGAGAGAGAGAGAGAGAGAGAGAGCTATTCACAAGCGAGTCAATTAAGCAGAAAAAAAAAAAAACAGCACGATCTCAGACATGAGTTCATTTCCATGTTGTGCTTTAAGCAGGCAGGAGTTGCATCCCATTCCCAAGCGCAGTTGTCACGGTCAGTTGACTTATTATGTCCCTGTTGTTGATGACAGTTACAACCGACACACACCCCGGCAGCAGCAGTGGGCGGTCATCCCCTGCCCTCATGGAGGGGCGGGGCACTATGGCCGTGTCCCAGGAGGGGTGGACCACAGGCAACACCACGGAGAGGAGCAGCGTGGACTCCTCCTGCTACTCCCTGGATGTGAGTAGACCCTAGATGTGTGAGTAGTCCCTGGATGTGTGAGTAGTCCCTGGGTGTGAGTACTGTCCTGGATGTGAGTAGTCCCTGGATGTGAGTAGTTCCTGGATATGAGTACTGTCCTGGATGTGAGTAGTCCCTGGATGTGAGTAGTTCCTGGATATGAGTACTGTCCTGGATGTGAGTAGTCCCTGGATATAAGTAGTCCTGGATGTAAGTAGTCCCTGGATGTGAAGTAAGTAGTCCCTGGATGTAAGTAGAAGCTGATGTTTAAGAATTTTATCGCAAGTGTTTCTATGTTTTTACTCAGCATTTGCTTTCCAGATATTTCAAAAACTTAAGACAGTGTTTCTGAGTGATCCTCTACCCCATTTATTTTTCTTTTTGTTAGCGACAGTGTCAAGGGACCACCGTTAAACAGCAAAATAGTGCTCATGGCTTTTCCAGTAGTGGCCTGTTATCCAGTAGCAATGGTTCTATATCCATAACCGTGAGTTTGCATGGGGATCAATTTATGTTTCAGAAATTTGGTGATTTCTTTTTTTTTTTTTTTTTTTTTTTTTTTAATTAAGTTTTGGTTGTTCTTTGGGCTGCATTGCATTTTGTACTGAGAAATGTTGTCCAGTGGCAATAGTTCCATATCCCTGACCATGAGTTTGCATGAGGATGGATTTATGTTTCAAAAATTGGTGAAGTTCATTTTCTTTTTTTTTTTTTTTTTTTTTTTTCCTTCTTTTTAAGATTTGGTTGTTCATTGGCTGCATTACAGCCACCTTCAGAAAGTCCACCTTCTGTCCAGAAGTAAGAGAAGGAAATGCCGTCTTGCAGAGTTTCTTCAAGTTAGTGTCCACTTACTATCCTAAAAGTAAAAGAAGGAAAATACACAGATGCAATTTTCCGTTCTTCTGGTTGCTGTCTTTGACCTATCATGAAGTAAGAAAAAAAAAATGCTGTCTCACAGAGTTTGCTTTCTTCCTGTGTCATCTTGTATCTTTCTATCTTGAAGTAACAGAAAAGTGAGATGATGTCTTGCAGAGTTGATGTTTTTGCTTTGCTTTCTTCAGTCGTTCGGAGATTTTTTGCTTTTCTTCCTGTCGTTGTCAGCCTTCTATCCTGAAGTGACAGAAGGTTGATGATGTCTTGCAGAGTTTGCTTTTCTTTCTTGTGTAAAGTGTGCAGATTCTGTCTTGAAGTAAGAGAAAGAAACGATGTTATTGCAGAGTTTCCTTTTTAATCCTCCTGTAAGTGTCCTTATTCTATTCCGCCCTGTTGTGTAAGAAAGTGAACACACTCCTGCACAGTTTGTTTATGTGCTATTGCCAGTCGTTATTCTATTCAAAAGGAAATATCCCCACTCCTCCCCCCCCCCCCCCCCCCCCCCCACACACACACACACACACCAACACGCACACACACACTTGGAGAGTTTTGTTCTTCTGGTTGTAAGTTTCTACCTCTCCTGATCTTAAGTAAGGCAAAGAAAAATGCACTTTTACGGATTTTTTTTTTTTTTTTTTTTTTTTTAAAAAAAATGTCCACCTTCTATCTTTAAGTAAGAGAAAGAATGTGGGCTCCTGCAGGGTATATTCTTGTTCTTTCTGTTGGTCTAGACTTCATTCCATCATAAAGCAGAGAGAGAGAGAGAAAAAAGAAAAAAACACTCTTGCGGGGACTTTTGTTCTTGATCCTGTCAGTGTTGCTGGTCCTATCCTGAAGTGAGAGAAAGAAAAAGACACTAGTGCATGGTTTTGTCTTTTTCTTCCTGTGTCTGTCTTTTAGCCTGAAAGAAAAGAAAGAATATAGTATACACTCTTGCAGAGCTTGTAGTATGTTTGGTCCTTTTCCTCTGTGATGCTTCTGTTTATTGGATGTTTTTAACCAGTGTATGTCTCTTATGTTTACGTACATGCGTGATATCTAGAGCCTGTCTTTGTGTACGTATGTGCGTATGTAAAAGAAAAAAAAAAAAAAAGAAAGCTGCTGAGACTTATGACTTGCGCTGCTTGAGGTAAATCCAGTTGATAACAGGTAGAAAGAAGAGGTTCTGTTCCAACCCGTTTCCTCAGACTTTCGCTCCTTGATAGACTGAAAATGCTCTTGGGTGGAGGACCGTTGATAATGGTAGAGACAGAATACCAGATTTAGTAGAAGATTATTTATTTTTTTCTCTTAATTGATGTTGTTGTCTTTCTGATGGAATATTTTCAATTGATATTCATTAGTTTTGATCCAAAAGCCATTTTGTGCATGTGCCGAACATGAGAAGATAAGTGGTTTCTTGTTCTTCCATTTTTGCCTAAATAAGACCCAAGAGCTCGAAATTTGTCGTGTAATCTGTTTGTCTGTGTCCTTGGTGGTTACTTACCCTTTTCTTTCTCAACGTTAGTTGTGATGTTTTACAGATGGTCTGTTATTTTGGTATCCAGAATAGTTACCTGCGCCAGATACTTTACAATCTTAGAGGCTAACAGATCATGTTGAAATACACATCTCAGGTAAAATAACAGAAAGATGCATACATGTAACATGTACAAACCAAGCACAACAATACTTACTATTAATAATTATGTGACAGAGATACACTCACATGCACTTACACTTGTAAGTATTTGACAGTTACAAATGGCAAGGAAATGGGGCAAAAAAAAAAAAAAGCAGACTGCTAGTTAACGTGGTCATAAACAGGTAAGTAATCCATTTTTTTAGTTGATTTTTAACGTAGTGACAGCCCTGATATGGCCCCTTGTGGTCGGCTGGGCTATAAGCAACATTATTACCTTACCTTACTATTTTTTTTTTTGTAAAGTAGCTGTATTTTCTATGTTACATATATCATGGGGTAGTGAATTTTAGAGGGTTTATGGATAGTGGGAAAATGAACAGGAGCCAAAGATGTTAGTTTTTTTATTAATATGCATGTACAGAC
>JADBJO010003832.1:102500-120000 GCA_016801955.1 Conus betulinus
CTGTGTCAGATTGTTCTCCAGGTGTTTTGTTTAACCAGCAAAAAGTATGATGATGATTTATGACCAGTGTTCGCAATTAGAAAATGTTCTGCATTCTGGTGCAAAGTAATTCTCACCAGCTATCATCTGTATCTCAGGAGGTTTTTTTCTGACGGCTGAATTTAAGGATGCAAGAAGACAGTACAGTACCTGATGTGCCCAGAATAAAGTAGAGAAATCTTTTTAATATTGCCTAGACTAAACTTGAAAGAATTTCCATGAAAGTAAAAAGCTTTGGGGACAACTCTTTTCTTTTCTCCGTGGTTCCTTGATGTAAGCTGGCAGAAAAGACTGCGGTGACATTTGTTCATTACTGCATTTCCTTCATTCTTCTGTTCTTCCCAGGCTAACCTTGTCAGGCGAAAGGTGAGGGCCACCCTTGCCCCACCGTCGGTTAGTAGCATGGCATCGCTGCAGGCCGAGGGTCATTCCAGAAACTCCAATCACAGCAGCAGTGACCTCAGTTTCCTTCATGAAGAGAGATTTTTGCTCAGGATGGCGTCTATGAGGACATCATTGCAGTGGACTATAAAGATATGTAAGTCGTGTAGGACTCGACAGTTGTGTGTGAGTGCTCGAAGATCATGCAGAAAGATACCACTGCAGTGCAATGATAAGGACACTTAGATCACATAGGTTTGCAGGATTGTGATGAGTACACAGTGTTTATGTAAAAAGATTTCATTGAAGCAGCCTGTAAGGACATATGTCTCATAGGAATGGACAGTGAGACTTGCAGGAACGGATTAATCTGAAGAGTGTGTGAAGCTCACACTTAAAGATTGCAGTGGACTGTAAGGACATCTTAGTCTTGTTGGAGTGTTGTAATGACTAACAATGTTGATAAAGATGAACAGATCATCAGCATGTGCTGTAAGAACCTCTCATATGAGGAATTGATGAATACACAAAAATCATCAGTGAAGATGATCTGGTTGACTACGGAGACATAAAGGTCTTTTTGGAAGATCCTGGTGACTACACAAAGAACATCCATGATTGTATTACAATGGACAAGTAAATCTTGCTAGAGGGTTGTGTAATTACACAAGATAGTCTAGGGAAGATACTAATATAGTGAAGTATTGGAGTGATGTGATTAGTTCACAAAGATCAACTGAACATACCTTTGTATGGAGAGTAGGGCATGTTAGTATTCAGGAAGCTCTTGATGAGGCTCAAAGATACAAAGACAATGCTGATTTTCAGTGATCAGGGACTGTTATTTTTTATGTAGTTGACATGATGGAAGATGCAGAGAACTTAATATACTGATGAAAAATAATGAAGAACATTAAATGTCTTTGCAATCTAAGCATTGTGAGCACTGGAACTGAGTTTGGTGTCTGTTGTGTTTGTGTCTCAGTATAATTATGTGTATGAGCATGTGTGTGCGCGTATGTGTGTGTGTGTGTGTGTGTGTGTGTGTGTGTGTGTGTGTGTGTGTGTGTGTGTGTGTGTGTGTGTGTGTGTGTGTGTGTGGACACTGGAACCAGTTTGGTGTCTGTTTGTGTGTGTGTGTGGGTGTCAGTATATGTGTATGAGCATGTGTTTGTGTGCATGTGTGTGTGTGTGTGTGTGTGTGTGTGTGTGTGTGTGTGTGTGTGTGTGTGTGTGTGTGCGTGCACACTTGTGTGTGTGTGTGTGTGTGTGTGTGTGGACACTGGAACCAAGTTTTGGTGTCTGTTGTGTGTGTGTGGGTGTCAGTATATGTGTATGAGCATGTGTTTGTGTGCGTGCTTGTGTGTGTGTGTGTGTGTGTGTGTGTGTGTGTGTGTGTGTGTGTGTGTGTGTATGACCCTCTTATCAAATTTTAGATGTTCTAATAATAAATTACCAATCGAAGTAGATCACTGATTTGTTATTCCAAAAGAAAGAAAGGTTATGTAATAACTGTGACATGTCTGCAATAGGTGATGAATTTCATTTTTTCATGGAATATTCATCATACATTTCTTTGCACAACTCGTATTTGGCAGAAAGATTTCTCTCTCCAAAATCTGTCCATAAATTTTGTCAAATGATGTCTCTTCTGCTAATAGAAAACAAATGCTTCTATTGTCAAAGTATATCAGATTATCTGAAATGTTGTAAATTGTTGGTCTTTGTTAGCAATGACTAGCAATTTGTTTTATTTTTGCTTGTTTGTTTTCCTTTTCCTGTTATTGCTTTAACTAAACCTTCCTCCATACCCCAAAGTGGGCAAAAGGAATAAATGTTGTTCTTGTGTGTGTGCATGTGCGCGCACATGTATACATCTGTGTGTATGTGTGATTGCATGCACGAGTGTGAGTGAGAGAAAATGTGTTAGCATGTGTTTGGTTGTTGCATATGTTTGTTAGTGTTTGCATATGTGTTTTGCTTGTTTGTGCGCAAATAAATTCATGTGTGCAAATGTTTGTAAGAGAGGAGGTGAAAAAAATACATGTCCATGATTGGCATGTGTATGTGCCTAGCCATACATTTTGATTCTGTATTCACTGCGTTTTCATGCATACATGACATACTTGTCATGCGGAAAAAACACAGGTACAGTTTTAAGGTAGGAAAGTAAAGCTGAGTACAGTACATTTGTGATCAGATGAAATGGCTATTTGTTTGCTTGATGGTTCGTGTATATTGATGCATTTACACATTTTTCTCATGGCTTAGTATTTCCATCAATGTTTTCCATTTCTGTGTCCACTTTCAGATATGAGGAGAACATGGAACACAAGAAGCAGATCACACCCCGGCGGAGGCACGTGGGCTACCCTCCCATCACCCCTAACGCCAGTGTGAAGACAGCGTGTTGAGTGGAGCCTTCGATCAAATGTGGAGTGAGGTAGGTATTGGGAAGTCAGTGGCTGGCCTGGATTGTGCTTGGTCTGGTTTTGTTGCTGTGATTATGTCATTATTGTCATTATTTTATAGGGTATCAGAATTGTTGTGGTGGTGGTTTTGTTTATTGTCCTTTCTTTATTCAGTCTGTATGTATGTCTCTCACATCTGCCTGTTGTGATGATTTACCAACAGTTCCTTTGAAATGTACCCTGAAACACTAATTTGAAAAAAAAAAATTTAGTTTATGCAGATGCGGTTGTGCATGTTTGTTTTCAGTTTTGCTTGTTTGTTTGTTGTTGCTGTTTCACCTTCTGTGCCTGCACATTGCCCCTAATCATGTGCCATGCTTTCTGGTTCTCCATGCTCAGTTACATCCAAAGCCATCATCTAACAGTCCGTAGCCAGTGGGTCCACAGGGGCTATTCAGTCATCAGATTTTCCATAGGGCAACACTCCAAAGCAACTCTGTACTGATGTGGAGTCATTCTGGTTGTAGTCAACAGTGCCTGCTTTTATTCTTGTATTTGCGGGAACCCGTCCCCCCTTTCTCTTCTAAAATACCCGCCAGTGATACTGACAGCGTATTGCAAAGTCAGTGTTAGTGAGTGTCCTGCCCAAAAGGAGACTACCGCTGTCCCTTACATCCAGTGACGTTTCACATGAACTCTCCCAACGCTATATATTTTGATATGACCTTGCCACAAATATGAATGTGATGGGAGATCAGAACTGAGGTCATCATGAACTGCCACAAAATTTGTTAGCAGTGCTGGATGAAGATGATGACGACAGTGCTTTATTGTTTGATTCTGGTTTTGAGACTGCATGCCAGAACAGTGTTCCATGCTTCTTTCTGTAATGCGCCAAAACATCAATCAAGCCTAAAGGATACAGCAGAGCCACATGTAATGTTGGTCAGGATAATGGAGCAACGTTCTCTGTGATGCATGCATTAAGTGTATGAAACTGGACTGTGGGGTTCTGCTTTTTTTCCTTCCAGTTGCGCTCTGAGCACATTCAACAACTCTCGGTAGGAGTGGACCAGGGCAGAAGCCAATAACAACAACAAAGATATAGCTCTCTAAAAGGATTTCAAAGCCACTGTCTCCTAACCCCGCTATGTTTTATTGCTAACCAGTGGACCACATTGACTGACATATTTTATCGTTGTGCATCTGAGGTCATATGTACTGTTCTAAGTTGCATGATAATGACAAGGTCATGATCATAGTGATGCAAGTGGTGCAAGTCTTCGGTACAAAACTTGTCATTCAGAGCATGAACGTTAACATAATACTTGTATTTAAATGTGTGTTGTATGTAAAGTGAAGTATGAATGGGAGTTTCCAGAATTTGTCAGCGTCTGACACACAGCTGGTGGAATATTGCACATGGAAGCAGAATGGGGAAAAAAAGAAAAGACTTTTGTTTTGAAACTATGAGTGTGAAGGGTGGAAGTTCAAGTGAGGTAATAATAAAGTCGCGCAAATTTCTGTAATGCTTGGACAATGGCAAACATCCCTTGTGAAAGTCACACCAAGTGCTGGGTAACAGTTCAGGGTCTTGTCAGCTGGAAGTCTGTGTCCCCACCCCACCCCCCTCTCTCTCTCTCTCTCCTCTCTCTCTCTCTCTCTCTCTCTCTCTCTCTCTCTCTCTCTCTCCACTCTCTCTCTCTCTCTCTCTCTCTCTCCCCTCCTCTCCCTCCCCACTCCCCACCTTTCCACCTCCCCCTGATTTAAGAAAGAGGATTGACACGTAACCAAGTGAGTGAGATAGTGCTGTAAAAGACACCGATACAGAATTTTCCTTCCCCTTCCCCTCCCTCTCCCTCTCCTCCTCCCCCAACCCCCCAACACTTTCCCTTCTGCTGCTCCTTCCCATACCTCTCACATTGCATTCCCTTTCCTCCTTCTGTTGTTGGCAGATCATGTCATGGCTCCGGTCTCTGCTGAAGAAGTACAGCCTGGAGCTGGAGGCCAAAAAGAGCTCCAGCACACTGGAGCACATTCTGGGACCCACAGCGCCCGGTCAGGGGCATCGTCCTTTGTCCTCACCCCGCGGGTAAGCATGCACACATGCAGGCACAAAACACACATGCGCACGCACGCACGCACACACACACACACACACACACACACACACACACACACACACACACACACACACACACACACACACACATATGCACACACAACATATACGCATGCACACACACACATACATAAACACACACCACACTACATCTCACATACACACTGGCACACACGCAGCGCACGCACACCCTGCATGGATACACTAAGCACAAACATGCGCACACACACAACACAAGCATACTCGAGCACGCATGTGCACACACACACACACACACACACACACACACACACACACACACACACACACACACACACACACACACACACACACACACACACACACACACACACACACACACACACACACACACACACACACACACACACACACTTTTTCCTCTCCGGTTGTCAAACTCCATCTTTAGACTGCTTTCAGTTGGCTTATATATTCCTAAGACTTTTTGTAATCAAACTTTTCTAAAGAAATGATCACTTGACCACATTTTGAAAGGTGATGAAAAATGCCTGTAAATGTACAGATGAGCAAATTCACAAATTTCAGTTCATACACAGAAAAGTACACTTTTGCATACACACACAAATGCACACATGTGCGTACGTGCTCACACACACACACACACACACACACACACACACACACAACACACACACACACACACACACACACACACACACACACACACACACTCACTCACTCACTCACTCACTCACCCACACTCACCCACTTAGAGACTTTAGTGACACCTTTTTGGAGTTCCAGTTTCATCAAGATGTCGCTGCATACAGACTAGTTCAAAAATGCTAAACCACATCTGCCAAGCTTCAAGACCATACTGCACAGGATTTACAACTGATGGATAAATGAGTCAATAGCCAGATGAAAAGATTTAATGCGAGGGTCTCATGGATATTAATTAGCAGATGACTGACCCGTGCATTAACCCAATGTGCTGGGTCAGACCTTGGGTACCTACTTCACATTCCTGGAAGAAATTGACAGGAATAAGGTCTGTATCAGGTTACAGACAAACTTGGGTGCAAAAATATGCACGCTCAGAGTACTTACATTTGTTTTAAAGAACTTTTGACTGATAGAACATTAACTCATTCACTCCTAAGCCCGAATGCTTTTTTGAGCACCACTGAGTGCCATTCTCAACCTGTGCCAGAACAGCAATGGGGCAAAGTAGTCTTCTTACTCAAAACTAGTTTCTCAGCTCATGAATATTCAGTGAACTGCTTAGAAAGGGGGGTATACTTACCTTGAACACATACCTTCCCCCTTCAGAAGCATGCTACATTTCATGGAGTGATTAAAAAAAACCCAACAACAACAGCGAACAATTGCGTGAATTTTCATGCTGACATCAAAAACAGGGTTATGCAAAGAATAAAACAACAGTTAAGTATTTCCAAAGCATCAGTAGTCTGAAAGAGCAGCATATTATATGAACTCCTGATATATTGATACAAAGCCATTTTTCAAATAAGCATGTTTTACATGTTGGAATTTAGATGATGTACCTGTTCCATTCATGTAGATAGTCCGGACAGGCTGGGTAAAGGGGGGGCTGTCCAGGCTGTAACTGCAGAGGGGATTGAAAGGGTTAGCGTCACCATCTTCTGGGGTGTTTTACACACATTTTGAAGATCATTTTTATCTTTTCATTACTTGCAAAATATTATGTGGGGATGTTTTGATTTTTTGTTTGTTTTGTTCTGTTTTGCTTTCATTATAAATTTGATCTTGAGGTCATCATGAGACTGTTATTTACTTTGCAATGATGTGTAAGATTAAGATATACGTGTGTGCACACCTGTAACATACACCATAATGTTGGGCTGCCTGTACACAGGCTGCTGTGCTATGGATCACTAAGCTGAATCAATCCTATCTAACTAGCAGAAGCATCAGCTGTCAAAAGTCGTTTTCCATATTTATCAGAAATACCAGGAGGAAAGCATTATCATGCTTTAATGAGACTTTTGGCTTGTTTGTTTTTTTTTTTTTGTTGAGAACAGGTTCTATCCTTCGCTAATGAGACAAAGAACATTGCTCAAGAAAGACAGGGGAAAAAGCGTGCTCTCAGGACACATATGCATGCATGCACACACACACACACACAGTGCACCTATCCACAACTTATTCAGTCTGGCATGACAAAGCTCCAAGTATCACATGACCAAGTCTGAAAGGAGCAGACACCAAGTTAAAGTTTTGACAGTATCTGGGTTGACGATCGTTGCCTTTAGCAGTCTCTGTACGTGTCAACAAGTGTTGATATTCGTTGCCCAACAGCAGTGAAAGTGTTGAATTGTTTGTTGTATGCAATGCAGTATTACGTAGGGAATAATGCTTTCATATAAATATGAATTGGACCCTGAATCCCATGTCGAAAACATTTGTTTTGTGTTGTGGTGCTACATGGGAACTGCCTTATCCTACGCAGAACGGTCTAAGGTCTGTATTAAACTGATAAATGTAATACAATATTATGGGATTAATGGGAAAAAAAAGGACTTTGAAGCTCATACTGTGATAAAGTGGGGTTACATGGAGATGTGAAGATAGATTATAGCAGCCCAAGTGGCATGCCAGACTTCTGCTTGCACAGCATTGACACATAATCTGTCAGAGAAACAGAAGAGGATTTCCCTTTAATAAACAGCTACATTTTTACATTATTTGCATAAAATGCCTTCTTACTATGGTATTTTACATAGTAATGTATGTTTCAGTACAAACATATTATCCAGGACCTCACAGACTTAACAGACTGACCAGTACCAGTACCAGTGCCAGACACAAAAATCTCTCATAGCAAACAAAAATGCCATGGTCCTCACACTCCTATAACAGTTTTCTTTCCAGGTTTAGTCTAAAAAAAATCTCTACAATCTTCTTTACAAACTGTGGACTGTACCCCTCTCAGTTGAAAGGAAAAGTAAACTAAACATCCATAGTCTATCTGTGGAAAAGTTCCGAAAAGAAAAGAAAAAGAAATGAATCACGTTCTTTAAGTCATTCAGAAAAAAAAAGATTTTTATCTAGAATATTAATCTTTATTCAGTGTTTTTGGTCTTCAAACTCTTTTCACAAATAAACATGATCAAAACAACCAGGAACTTTGGCACAGTTCCTGACACTACCAGCTTTGTGAAAAAACAGGCCATTCATTAACCCTTTCTCCCTGCTAAGGGCATGTGAAAACATGACATTTCTTCAAGGGTTGACCGTACGAGTGATTGTCTGGGGAACATGAACTAGCAACAGACTTGTTACTAGTGTGATGCTGAGGATCATGCGAGTCCTTGAGCCCTAGCCTTTGTCTCATCTGTGCTCAGGATGCTCATGATGGAATGCTGCCTCTACTTCAAGTGTCAAAGATGGCGCTTCGTGACAGAAACTCCCACAGGTAACAATGTAGACTCTGCAATGATAAGCTAGATTAAAGTAGAGGAGATCATTGATGATGTTGTATTGTAAATTGCACACACACATGCACACACACATGCACACACACACACACACACACACACACACACACACACACACACACACACACACACACACACACACCCACGTGCACACACATACACATGCACTCAGCACACACCCACATGCACACGCATACACTCAGGTACACATGCACACACAAACACAGTCTCACACACACACACACACACACACACACACACACACACTCTCTCTCTCTCTCTCTCTCTCTCTCTCTCTCTCTGAAAAAATAGTTTTCCTCTCTCTCTGTCTTTCCTCGAATTTCCTGCCCTCTACCCACATCCCTGTCTCCTTTATTTTTTCCCCTATTCCACACCCCTGCCCTCCATTTATCTTCAGCAAAAAAGGAGCAAAACAAAGAGGAATGAAGTTTTAAAGGTTACAACAACACTGCAAGGGCTGCATGTCTATATTTGTTTTTTTGATCAGAAAGAGACCTGTTGCCCCTGGTAAAAAAAAAAAAAAAAAAAAGGAAAAAAAAAGTGAAAAGGGTGTGTGGTTATAACTTCAGTCGTTTGGATCTGTTTGTGTGTGTGTAAACCTGAGCAGACAACAGCATATAAGCACTAGTATGGATGAGAGACTTCAAGTTTGTCCCTTTTTGTACTCCCAGTTCTTATAGAACAGGGAGTACTTCACAATGGGAATGAAGAAATGCTGTCAGTGTGTCTGTGGTCAAAATGTGTTCCACCACAAAGTGTTCCACTTGCTCCAGACAAAACGTCTGGGCTGATCTTTTTGAAAATTTGTAGGTATGTTCATTATGGGTCATGGATGATGCCAATGTTTTTTTGTTTTATCAGAATAGCCGTTACTAGCGGCTATAATGGCCCAAAGCGGTTTTTTCTTCTTTATGGAATATCTGAGTTATAAAATGCATTATGACGCATGTTTGAGTCATCATACATTATGACGCATGTGTGATTGTGACGTTTTTCAGCTCTCCCCCCCATGCATATTCAAGATAAACTGGGAGTACACTTATATGCTTTGCATCTTGTTCATTCTGTCCTGGTTTGCAGTCTGTCTTCCGTCGACATGGCGGATCCTGCAGTGGCAGGGGAGAGCAGCCACGTGGCCTTTTTGTCAGCACAGCAGATGATGGCCAGTCGTCCTTCTACAATACATCATCCTCGGAGACGACCGAGTCACAGCCAGCATCTGGACCCTCTGCCCAGAGCCCTCCAAAATGTTCAGTGCTGTGAGTTGGGTGAAGCGATGATTTCCTTCATATGTGTGTGTGCGCAGCGCGTGTGTGTGTGTGTGTGTGTGTGTGTGTGTGTGTGTGTGTGTGTGTGTGTGTGTGTGTGTGTGTTCAATTCTGAGAGTATGATTGTGCAGTGAGCGTGTACATGGTGCTAAATTTGTGTGTTGTGTATGTAGTGGGCAGCTACTATGATTTGTTTGAGCGAAAGAAATATTAATTACTGTATATTGTTCTATAATCCATCCAACTTCAGTGGATATGAAAAAAAAAAATTTTTGACCCATGACCATCTCCTTGCCAGTGTTCAGTTTGCTATTGGCTCACTTTGGAAGGCTGCAACCCCATAGTCTAGTTTTTATCCATGTGATGGATGTAACTCGGGGATTGTTGCCCAGTTTTCCTGATCAACACTGTAGGTATCTGTAACCCTGGGCCTGGCTGACTTTGGTGTACATTAGGAAAATAAGCGTGGAGTACAGCCACTCAGAATGTCTCAGACCAGAATCATCTTCAGCAATCCTGATTCTCATTGATCTCTTGAAAATGTCTCAAATTCTATGGCCCTTCATACCCTGTGATCATGGTGACCTCAGTTTCAATTTCCTCCCCACATCTGTGCCCTTTTGCGAGTTAGTATCGAGGTCGCCAGCATCAACAAGTTGACAGGGACCATTGCTTGACAGACATGATGGTATCCTGTAGAAAGGGAGGCTCACTGACTCTAGTACTGCAGCTTAGCAGGTTTTGTCAGGAGTAGGCAGCTTAGTAGGTGGTGTCCTGCATATGCTGGATCAGAACAGACACCACTAACGCCACCAAAGTGACTCAGCAGCAGTGCCTCTCTGGTGGGTTGTCTCAAGATGACGTAACATTGACTGTCCCTGTGGATTGCCAGTGCCGGGGCTGCAGTGGAGCACTCTGAAGTGTGTGATGTGGACACGGAGCTGGAACAAGTAGCATGGGGGTAATGCCACTGGAGTGGCAGAGACCATGAGACAGAGAAAGAAAAAAAAAAAAGAAGATGGTCTGCAAAAAGACAGAAAGTGCATGGGTTTTTCTTTCTGTGCCATTTATGCCAATGTTATTAGCGCCTGGAGTGTACGTAACATTCATCTTGTGTGTGTTGTTTTGCTTGGGTGTGTGTGTGTGCGTAGGTCCACTTTATTAGTACAGTGAAACTGCCACTAAAGAGTGTGAGTAAAGATTCCTCCGTTTAAAGACTTTTTGTGGAACATTTTGTCTTTGCACTCGATTAAACCCCCCAGTGAACACTTTCTTTCTTGAAAGATTCAGTTTTTAGGATATTTCAGGGTTAGAGTTTAGAGTTCCGCTGGTCTGTCAGTGTACTTTACACAGAGCTTGTGCGTGTGTATTTTTTTTTGTTTGATTAGATCCATGCTGGTATTACACTGTGTGTATATGCATTGCATTTGAATCTGAACACAGGTTTTCATCTTTTGATGTCCCATAAGCAGTGCTGTGAATGTGTCTGGTAATGAGCCATGGTGTGTGTGTGTGTGTGTGTGTGTGTGTGTGTGTGTGTGTGTGTGTGTGTGTGCGCGTGTGCTAATGTCTTGTCTCATGGAGGAGAACTATTTTGGTTGTATGAAAAGTTTGCAGATTGATGAGCAGGGAATGTCTCCTGGTTTATTTGACTGATGATGCATTTATTCATCTTACACATGTATCTATTATGCAGTTTGTATTTTTCCATTTTTAACAATTTTATTTGTACTGACAGGAGGAGGGTCGTGTCTCTCCCAACCCAGCCCTCAGTATGCATTGCGAGGGAGGCAGATTGTTCCAGCCAGTCCTCACCGCTGTGTCCTCCCCACCTAGCTCCATACCTGGCCGGCTTCCTCCCTTGGAGTCCTCCTTGGGCATGGTGAGCTAGTACTTCAGACAGTGCACAGATCTTTGCATCGTCTGCTTGTCTCACCTTCATACCTGTCCGAGTTCCCCCATTAGAGTCCTCTTTGGGCATGGCTGAGTTAGTACTTCAGATCTCTGCATTGTATCACCTCCATATCTGCCTGAGTTCCCCCATTAGAGTTGTCCTTGGGCATGGTTGAGTTAGTACTTCAGATCTTTTGCATTGTCTCACCACCTGCTTTTCTCACCTGTCCGATTTCCTAGGGCATGTTCAGTTACATGAGTCATTCCTGCTTGGGCATGGTGGTTAGAGTTAGTGACTTCAGATCTCACTTGCATTGTCTCACCACCAGAGCTTTCAAATTCCCCTTTTAGAGTCTTCACCTAGGGCATGTTGAGTTAGTAAATCATGAGGTTTGGAGTCCTGCTTGGGCATGGTGAGTTCTTTTCATGTGTCTTGGTTTGTTGAGTTCTCCATTTTGTGTCCTTCACTTTCTCTTTGGTTCCTATTTCTGACTTTACTCTTTAGAGTCCTTGGATGTGGTGAGTTCACCCTGAACAATGTTTTTTTTTCTCTTGTTCCCTCCTCTCACCTATGTAGCTTGCCCTGGTGGACTTCATTTCCTGTAGATTGTACTTGTGGGAGCTTTAGAGTCCATGGGCATTGTGGAGTGAGCTCTTTTGATATATTTGTCTTGTCCTCCCTTCCAGGGTGAGTTCTCCATTTTGTGTCCTGCAATGTTTTCCTGAAAATTTTCAGATGGTCTGAATGAATAAATATTTGAGAGCCAGGTTTTTCTACATCCTTTTCAGAAGGAACATAGGATAAATGAATATGCGACAATTCAACACATTCACCATTAGACAAGAAGTCCTTCACCTTGCAGTTGACAACAGAGGAGTGAAACACTGTAAGCTTGCCTGATACAGGCATGCATCTCATTATGACTTCCTGTCCAAGACTGGACGAGTTGGAAATAGAGGAGAATGTACATTCTGGAGGCAGACCCAAGAAGTCCTGAATGAACAACAGAAAGAACTGGGACGAGTTACAACAGAGGAGGATATACATCCTGGAGGCAGACCCAAGAAGTCCTGAATGATCATCAGAAGGAACTGGATGAGTGACAACAGAGGAGAATATACATCCTGGAGGCAGGCCCAACAAGTCCTGAATGATCAAGAGAGGAAGAACTGAGAACTGAGATCAAGAAGAGACGAGTTACAATGGCCATAACCTGTTGTGCGTGACCGAGGACAGAGTGCAGAACCATTACTATTACTATCTAAGTGTCTGTGATAGCAGCACTCCAAAGTCCTACTGTCATGGGATAATAATAATATTATGGTAACTGGTGGTGTGTTTTCTCACCTAGTATGCATTTCCTATCCAGCAGCCCTCTCGTCACAGTTTTAGTCATGTGTTTCATCATTTAATAATGTAACTGATCATCATGTTTTGAAAGTAGTCTGAACAAAACTTTCATGCTGCCTACCATCTTGATCATCGTAGAATTTGTCCTGTGTTTTGTGTTTTTCTTTTAACATAACTGGTCTTGGTTTCCTAAAGTCGTGTACACATCCTGTGCTGCAACCAGATCATCATCAGTTTTAGTCATTTGTTTCGTTTGTGTTCTGTTACTGGCAGTGGTTTTCTGAAGATCAAGTAGTCTGCACATCCCTTTCTGCAGCCATCATCATAACTTTTAGTTTGTGTTTCATTCCTTTGTGATAATTGTGGTAGTGGGTTTCTGTAGTAGCCTGCACATCCTTTGTGCAGCCATCATCGTAACTTTTAGTTTGTTTTTCCTTTGTGATAATTGGTAGTGGATTTCTGTAGTAGTCTGAACATCCTTTGTGATAACTGGTAGTTTGTGTTTCATTCCTTTGTGATATTGGTAGTGGGTTTCTGTAGTAGCCTGCACATCCTTTGTGCAGCCATCATCATAACTTTTAGTTTGTGTTTCATTCTTTGTGATAATTGGTAGTGTATTTCTGTAGTAGCCTGCACATCCTTTGTGCAGCCTTCTCATCATAAGTTTGGTCACCGAGCCAGCAGTGCCATTGACAACAAAGAGGGCAGGAAGCATGGGGGGAGGGAGAGAAACAAACACAGCAGCAGCGAAGTCAGCCGTCCCAGTACCACTCAAGCCTTCAGGGTAATTGCCATGTCCCACTGTTCTATACATCTATGACATGTATCAAATCTCTCTTGTAAACTTACAAGATTCAGGTATAGCCGTATTCTGCTGACAAGATTCAGGGTGTAGCCATATTCTGCTGGCTTCAACACTCCTTACTTTCCATGTGAAATCTGCGCTAAAAAAGTGAAAGGGAGACAAATTACCTTGAATGTGAGCCTTTGTGTTATTCCCCCTAGGGTTATCACTTCTACTTGAGAGACCAATTGTTTTTATTCAGTTCAGTTTCAGCTCTCTCTTTAATACTTCCTCCTGTGCTCTCTGCACTCGCTGCAGTGGCTGCTTTGAATAGCTCTGCGTCATCTTTGGCAATTGTTTTCAACTTTATTGCCTAAACACAAAAAGTGTGGGCTGGAGGTACACATTGGTAAAAGCTTGTTATATGCCAGAATTTAAGGTATGGGAAGTTTCAGTATTGAGTCGTTGGGATTGAGAAACAAGTATTTATTCTGTTCTGTACTTGAATAACATCTAGTTTTCTTTAAACTTTGTGTCTATATCATGATGAAAAGTGACATAAATGTTTTGAAACAAGCCACTGGCGCAAAAATGATCTTCCAAGGATGAGAAGCTGTATTGTTGGGAATGCACAATTGGTCAGTCATTTAGATATCAAAAAAATGGGAATTTTTGTTTTGAAATATGCACAGAAACATATTCACAAATCTAGCAGTTTCAGAGCTGAAAGCGAAGAAGTCAGTTTCAAAACATAGCATGGCGATCGGTATAATTTTCTTCAGCTGCATTGTGACTAGTCAGGGGAGAGTACACCTCACCGGCTGAGCCCTTGAGCTACAGTAATGGCTGCCCAAGCCCTCCAGGGTCTCAGGAATTTCTTCGTTTTAAAAATCATTTCTGGAAATCCCAAATTAATGGAAAGTCCTGAATATACTGAACAATGGAATATTTCCTGAGAAAGCCAATTTGATGTGCTGTGAATGACAATAATTACGTATGTAATTCCTCTTAAAAAAAAAATCCTGTGTTGATGAATTCAAATGTGGGTGTAAGAATATTTTGATTATAAAAGCCGAGCATTCCTCTGTATCCACTGATTCATGAATTTTGACTCTAGGAAGAGTCAGCTAGCCATACAAAATGCACAAAAGAAGCTATTATATAAATAAAGAAAAAGAAGGACATTGCAACAAGATATGATACCGATTTGGTTCGGATGTAATGTGTGCATCTTGGATGCATTATTACCATAGGATTTTTCTGTGTAAATTCTTTACATAAATTCCACTTACATATTTTTGTGTGTGTGTGTGTGTGTGTGTGTGTGTGTGTCCCATCAAATGTGTGGATGTTTATCTTTTATGTATTATTGATGATTTAATTGCTATTTTTTGTTCTTTATTTTTGTTGTTTCTTTAATAACTTACTAATCTGCTGCCACTCATTTATTTTTTTTTCCAAGTAATTCCTATATTTCCTAATTCATCCATCACTGTTAATGCATTTATTGATTGATTTTTAAATTCTCACTAATGAGTCACTGAATTGTTACATCAGCAACTTCAGATCAATCCCAATGAAAATAAATCTAACCACACCTCCTTTTGATTGGTAAGAGACCGTCCTCAGAGCTGAATGATTTCTTCTTCATTGTCTGTCTGTTTGTTCTTGTCTGTCACATTTGCTTGTCTTGCCTGAAGAAGACTGAGAGGCCGAAACAAGCTTCCAGTTTTTTTCATTTTTTTTCTGGTTTCATTTCTTTGGCAGTCTGAAAATTCAATTCTTATTCTCTTGCCTGTTTTCTACTGTTTTTCTTTTCCAGTCTGATCCCCCTTTTGTGGCTCATAATCTTCGATCATCCACGCCCATGGTTCAGAGTATCCCAGGTCGACAAGTCTACGTCATGGGGGGTATGTTCCCGATAGCAGTCATGAATGTCACGAATGAAAGTGATGACTTTTGTGATGGATATAATAATAATTGTTGTTATGGAAACAGTAACATTCATTATATTCGTCATGAGAGATATGTTCTTGACATTGATGATTACAATTGTAATGATGATGATGATATGATAATAGCAGTGATTATAGAACTGTTGTGATCAATAATGAACATGAAAATGTGTTTGATTTAAACATGTTTATTCTTTTTGGACAAAGTGTATTGAAACGGTACAAATTATGTTAAGAACTGAATGTGTCCAAGTGTTCTAGGTCATGTGTCGTTTACTTTATGTATCTGTGTGTGTGTGTGTGTGTGTGTGTGTGTGTGTGTGTGTGTGTGTGTGTGCTGTGTGTGTGTGTGTGTGTGTGTGTGTGTGTGTGTGTGTGTGTGTGTGTGCATGCACGTATGCGTGTGTGAGAGACAAAGTGTTGCATGAATGCTTGAGAGTCAAGTCATATTCTTCATAGCCCAGCCTATCATGGAGACCAAAAGACCAACTGGAAGACGAGAGGAGAGAGAGAAATAAGCATGTTACAGCTCACAGTATTCAGACTATTTCAAATGATGTATGCATGCATGGATTATTTTTTGAGTTTTAAGGTAGGGTGTGTGTTTGATTCAGTGTGAAAAATGCTGCTGGGTTGGGCAGGTTCCGGTGGAGGCCTGAACGTGATGGGGAATGGCCTGTACCCCTCTGCAGACCCAGCCCCGGGCGGTCTGGACGATCAGGAAGGGGCATCTCTGGACCGCCACACCCAGTGGAGTGAGTCAGAGCTGTATAGGGACGTTTCTCTGCGATTCCTGACTCCACACTCACCCATTTCTGGCCTCTGTTCGCCCTGCTCCCCCCCCCCCCCCACCCCCCACACACACATCCCTTTGCTCCCCTCTCCCCTTGATCCCAACCCCTTCACGCTGTATCTCTATGGGATAGAGGGAGACAGTGTTGTGTGTGTGTGTGTGTGTGTGTGTGAGAGAGAGAGAGAGAGAGAGAGAGAGTGTGTGTGTGTGTGTGTGTGTGTGTGTGTGTGTGTGTGTGGGTGTGTGTGTGTGTGTGTGTGTGTGTGTGTGTGTGTTCACATGTGGGCATTTGAAAAAGGGGGAAGAAAGTGACAGAAAAACATCAGAGCTGTTCCGGTCAAACTCGAATGCTGTGCACATTTCCTGGCCTCACTGTCAAATGTGAAATGTGCTGGACTGAAACAGCTCTATTGCTTTTTAGCTGCATGGTCCAGTTTTCTCTTTCCTCGTTGCAGACTCTTACGTCCATTTTATAAAAAGAAAAAGTGTTGATTCCACCAGATGATACAGAGACAAAGAGATTACAGAACAAAAACATAATGCATTTCAACCTCTTAGCTCTTCTGCAGGAAAAAAAACAAACATTTTAGGACAATGAAAACGAAGCATAAACACCACATATCTTCTCATATTTGGCGCAAAATGGGTGGTGTATGAAAACTAATCCAACATTTCAATCCAACGTTTTCTTCCACCACCCGTTTTGCGCCAAATATGAGAAGATAAGTGGTTTGCTTGTTCTTTGTTTTCATTGTTCTAAATGTTTTTTGTTTTTGCCTGAAGAAGACCCAAGACATCAAAACACATCGTGTTTTGTCATGTGGCCTCGTTCGTCTGTATCATCCAGCGGAACAAACACTTACGCTTTGTAAGATTTGCTTCATTTTCCGCCCTCAGTCATCTCGTTTTGAAACTACTCTCAAGTCCATGCTTGGAGGAGTAAAGAGGCTGTGGAACCGAGACCTCACATGAGGAAAATGCGTGAAGCTTGATCCATGCATGGAGTGACAGTAGGTAGGGC
>JADBJO010003832.1:125000-132500 GCA_016801955.1 Conus betulinus
CAGTCCCAATTATTATTATTTGTGTTACTTGGAGGAACATACGTGGTAGTTTGGAACGTGGTGACAGTCCTGAGATAACCTCTGCTGTTGACGGGACTATAATTTTAATCTTAATCTTAACTTGGAGGAACTGGGCGTCCCATGTTTTCTTACATGTGTTCTCTTTTTCAGCTCAGAGCACCAGTTCTGTTCACTTCAGGGGGTTTTGCATCATCATCTGACTTGGAGGGTTTTACATCATAATTTCTCTCTCTCTCTCTCTCTCTCTCTCTCTCTCTCTCTCTCTCTCTCTCTCTCTCTCTCTCTGTTCTAAGTGTCAGGTATTGGGTCTGTTTTCAGGGGTGGGGTAGGGGTGGGGGAGATTCATCATCATCATCATTTTCTCTGCGTTCTGTTTCAGTCCTAAATAATTCTGTTTGCAGGGGAAGGGAAGGGGGGGGGGGGGTGGGGGTGGTTGCACCATTGCCATTCTCTGTGTGTTCTGTTATCAGTCTTAAATATTAGTTCTTTTAACTAGAGGTGGGGGTGGGGAGTTGGGGTGGAGCTGGGTGTTGCATGCATCATCATTCTGTCTGTGTTCTTTTTTCAGTCTGAAATAGTTGTTCTAGTGGCTTGCAGGTTGTATCATTTTCATCCTGTCTGTGTTTCGTGTTCGGCCCAAATGTTTGTGCTATTGGTTGGAGAACTGCATTATTGTCATACTGTATGTGTTCTGTTTTATGGGATTGATGATCCTCATTCTCTCTTTGTTTTGTTTTCAGTCTGAAATGAGTAAGACTGTTCACTTAGGGGTTTCATCCTCATCATTCTCTCGGTGTTTTGTTTTCAGTGCCAAGTACCCCTAGCTTCAGTTTCTTCAAGCCGAGACGTACCCTGCGCAACTGACCTTCAACCTCGTCTACCTCCTTGTGCTGCATGTGTGTGTGTGTGTGTGTGTGTGTGTGTGTGTGTGTGTGTGTGTGTGTGTGTGTGTGTGTGTGTGTGTGTGTGTGTGTGTGAGAGAGAGAGAGAGAGAGAGAGAGAGAGAGAGAGATATTCTTTTTTCTTTCACTGTATGGACAAGTTAGAAGCAAACCTGCTTCAAACAGTGAAATGAGCATTGCCTGTCACCGAAATTGAACCTATGCAAGCAATCTTTAATGACAAGGAATGCTTTTTTTTTTTCTCCTTGCATTCATGTAGATATCAATCATTGTCATTTCAGTTGATATTAGGATGTTTTATAGGTATATATCTGAAGCCTGTCTAAACTTGAATTGTGTGGGGAAAAGAGAAAATTGTGTGTGTGTTCCATGATCATGCCGCTCTGATAGTGGAACGGGTCACTGTGACCGTTTTTGTCTTGCTTATCACATGGAAAATCTTTCTCACCCGGTGTTTTGAACTCAAGTTCTGCTGAAGCCGTGATGTACGCATGACTGTGTGTTGAGCAGAATCATGGGTGTTCATCATTAGAATTGTTGCTTTCACGAACACTCGGGACTGTTCTCTATCACTTTGTTTTTATGTCAAGGAACAACAGAACCTGTGTGTCTGCTCAGCAGTGGTAGAGAAGCGGCTGTGAATGCGAAAGAAGGGAAGAATTTAGGTTTCAGACTCTCTGGCATGTCTATGATCTTTTTGCTCATGTAATTTCATGGCGATATTATGGGCTGCTCAGGTTTTGTGCTGGTGAAAATATGGGAAGAGTACATTTTTTTCATGGTCTCAGTTGAAGTTGCACAGGTTGGTTTGTGTGTGTATGTGTGTGTGTGTGTGTGTGTGTGTGTGTGTGTGTGTGTGTGTGTGTGTGTGAGTCAGAAAGGAAAAAAAAAACAGTTAATCATATTTGATTCTGATTAAGTCAAACGCTGTGTTTAATTGACAGAAATCGATTTACATTCACCCTGATGTTATATACAACCTTTTGATTTTTTATATGTGCTTTGCGTGATAAACTTGCACAACACTTGTATTGTTGTGGGAACTGACCATTTAATTGCCCTCAGACTTTGTTCCCTGTTGAAACTAAGACTGTTATTATTAAATGCTTTTATGTCTATATGACAGTATCTAAAGAGATCTGGATTTCAAACTTATGGCCACAAATACTCAAAGCCTGTAGTGATTAAGCAGATGAGATATTAGATGTGTGTGTGTGTGTGTGTGTGTGTGTGTGTGTGTGTGTGTGTGTGTGTGTGTGTGTGTGTATGTGTGTGTGCGCTTGCACATGCAGATGACATATGAGATAGTGTGTGTGTGTGTGTGTGTGTGTGTGTGTGTGTGTGTGTGCATGCTCGCGCGCGCGCGTGTGTGTGTGTGTGTGTGTGTGTGTGTGAATGAAGGACACAAAGTATCAGTTGCAAAGTAAATGATTCCAGCTGTTTATGAAATAGTCGATTTCAGCCTTGATTCTGGAAAACCTGCACCACACATGCTTTACAATATGATTTATGATAGAATCTCTTTCACCTGCTCCCTGAAGGCACAACAGTTTCTACATGGCTATGTTCCAAACTCAGATCTGAGGTAACAATGATTTTCATGTGGCTAGAGACATTTTGTAAAGAGAAGGTATACAGTACAACAAGAAATTTGTTTACTATACGATTAATGATAATCTTTTTTGAATGATTTTGATGTGGCTTGAACACAGGTTATTTGGCAAAGACAAGGAATATAGTAAGCTGCTGAAAGAGTGAATTCATGTAATATCAGGTGAAGAATCGCCTACACACTTGTTTTTTATGTTGCAATTCCACTGCATTTCTGAATTAAAAGATCAGCATCTTTACAAACCATTGGTTCCTTCATGGGTGTTGGAACCCATGTCTGGTATGCTTCAACCTGAATGTTTGACTTGACCTTTTATAATTACATATGGAATGAAATGTAATGGGTTTAGTTTTTAAACTGTTAGTGGATGCAGTTAATAAAGCTGTATTCAAGAGAAGACAGGCTTGTCTTTTAGTTGATTTATAATCAGCCTTGCAAATTCTGGGAGAGAGAAAAACAAGAAAGTGATCAGTTGGTTATTGGAATTTTCCCCCACATGACCCCCTGAGGTTTCAGTATTCTATGGCTCTGTTTCAAAGCACTGAGACTGCCATGTAAAGTGCCCTGAAAAAGGTGGTGAAATAGGGATATGTCCATATCAAGTTGCACAGAGTGTGGATACACAAGGTCGGGGATGATTTAGATGCCTTACTGTCTGTATGTCTCTGCCATGTTGCTTCCTTTGCAGTCTGAAATGAGTCATGACAGAAACACTTCGAACCAGGAAGTTTGATCAAGGGAAAAATATCTTCTGTGATCAGGAACATTTGTTCAGACAGGGTTGAGGAGAAGCTTTTGCACCTTAATGCACACATATGCATGCATGCATTTGCACATGTAAACATGCATACACACACACACACACACACACACACACACACACACACACACACACACACGCACGTGCACACAGTGAGAAGTAGATCACAAAACTGCCCAACATACCCAGAAATGTTGCAAAAGAGAAACTGAAATTTTTGCTCCGTGCTACATTGTATGTATTTCCTTGCTCTGTGTTGTTTCTCTTATTCCTCAACCCTGCAGGGATTCCATCGATTGCTTAGTGAAAGGAAAGACCCGGGTCTGTCCTAAGAACTGCTGTAACGCACTAGCTGTTAATAGGAAGTGGCAGAATGGGTTTGGTCACTTGGAGAGGTGTGTGGCATCAGAGGCAGTAAGGGTTAAGGTGTCACCAATAGGGCAGCATGATTTTAGGGGTGAGCTGTATGAGGGTGCTTTTCATCACTCCTCTCTTGCTGCTTGAGCCGCCATCAAAGAGGAACAGGTTGCTGTTGACAGCAGGTTAGACTGGAGTGGAGTGTGTCCAAGCCTGCGCATGAATCTGGGTAACAAAGTTTAATCATGGAGAATGCATTGCGGACGAGAACCACTTCAGTCATCTTGGGGCTGAGGGGGATGAGATGATCTGTGAAACGCGCATGTGGCTGATTAAGCCGATTTGTGCACGGAATGTGCTATGACAGCTTGGACAGGCAATGTGGGAGACCTTCGAAAGACTAATATGAGTCAAGAAAACTATGCAGAAGCTGTGAACATCTGTTTTTGTTTGTTTTTTTTTGGGGGGATAGGGTGGAGGTTAGGTGGAGGTGAGATGTTCCCTTATATTTTTTGTATCTGCTGACTTTTATCCATATCCATTGGCCTTGGTCAAACAATGCCCAGGGAACTGTAGAGGGATGGAGAAGTAGGCAAAGAGGGGGAAAAAAAGCTGTGGACTGACAGCGTTGCAGAATGGACAGTGAAACCGTTTGCAAAGATCCAGTCCATGGCACACAAACGATGGGGGTGGAGCATCTTTAGTGAACAGTTCTTCAGTTCAGCGTCTTAATGACTCCTCACAGAGTGTAGGAAGAAGAAGACCTTTGCACTTCCAACAGCATTACTCTTATGCCATTTCTCCCACATCGTCCTATTTACAGCCAAACCCGGGCTGATTCTTCCGCACTGTTGGTGTGCCATCCTTCACAGAGAACTGTTGTTGTCAGGCTTCTGCGAGGCCATCTCTTGGAGGATGTCATGTTCGGCTGTGAAGTCGTTCATTGCAGTGGCGTATGGTAGACAACGCTTAAAATCAACTTTCTATCCCTAACATAAAATGCCGAGTCACACAGGCAAACTAAGTGCAGTGTCCGATGGCCTAGATGTATGTGGAGCAGAAATTGAAAGCAGTTCACCAAGAGGGTGTTGCACGAGGCGAGACAGTTTCTTTTGATTACTTGGTGACAGATGAGAATGACATTGATGAGTATCCTATGTTTTTCATCTTCTTGTTGTCTAGTGGATTTTCCTACTGCTTTGAGAGCATGATACAGTTGTGTGTGTGTGTGTATGTGTGTGTGTGTGTGTGTGTGTGTGAAACTTGTCTTGGTTTTGTCAGCCAGAAAATATAATAAGAGAAATCTGCAGTGTTTTGGTCGTGAATTCCAGCAATACAGTCACAGGTACATCAGTCAAGCGGATGAGTCTCATCTACCTAATCGAGCCCACAGGACTCTTGATTCCAGACAGACACTGACTTGAACCAGAAAATCACTCACTGATCGTGTTTTGAAGAGATTTGAAACTCACGTTGCAATCGCCTCACTTTGAGAGTAAAGGCTTCCTAGTCCACTGACTGTGGTGGTAACTATTGCGCCCGACATTTTTGCTGTTTCGAAATTTTGCAGACTGTCATATCACATTCATGGCTCAAATACATATCTTTAAAACTGCATTGACTATTATTTTCCACGTCCATTTTTCACACATTTTTAGTACCACTTAAGAGTGTGGTCTGTAAAGAACTATGGCCAGTCCATTATGATCTATAAAACCATCTCAGGACAAGTGCATGCATGTGGCTAAATCATCTTTTACCTTAACAAATAAAAATCATACCTCCATGCACCTATTTGCATGTGCAAAGCAAGAGATGAAATTGATGGAAAAGTTTCAAATACATAGAAGAAAACGTCTTGAAAAATATATATGTATAATTATGTGCACATACGTACATGTGTCTGGGCGAGTATGCGTTTGTGTGTGCATGTGCATGCATGCACATGCGTGAAAACGAATAATACATCTCGAAATGTTACTACTGAAAATAGTGTTACTTTATCATACCATTGTAACTGGCATACCTAGTACCTCTTTTCCCTATCACAGGTATACTGCTATTTAAGGGAATGTTTCATGAAAAGATCCATACATCTAAATCAGTCCACTGTTTGGTAAGAGTTAGCTTTTTTCGATAACAGTTTAATGCAAGGAACAGAATATGCCGGATATACAAGACTTATTATAAATATAGCTTTTGACAACCTTACATAACCAGTTTTACAACTGAAAAATCTCGTCCCCCTTCCCCTCTTCATCCCTTCCATTTTCTCTCCCACCCTCTGATCAAGATTTTTTTTTTTTTTTTTTTTTTTTTTGCAGTTTGTTGTTGTGGAATGGCCCCCTCCTCCCCCAAAACCGCCCCCTCCTCCCCCCCAAAACCACCTCCCTCTTCATCATCATTTCTTTTCCGATTTTATAGTGTGTTTTAGCCAGATGTAAGTTCAGTTTTCCTTCTCCCCGCGGTAAGAACTTCTGACAGGATACTGGAAGGGGTGTGAGATGATTTGTGGATATGGCTGATTAAGCCAATGCATGCACGCAATGTGCGGTGACAGCTTGGGAGGCAAAGTGGGAAACCTCTTAATTGCTCGTGCACGCTTTTCTTGCCTGTCTCTTTAGTTGTGCTGCAGCTTCTTCCTTTCTTTACACAAATTGGCACCTTTGTGGATAGAGTAACGCCATCTTGCTCGATCCATAGCAGGTTGTTCCCATGTGTCAGGGTTGATGTTAAACGCTGTCAAGGATGTTTTGAGAGTGTCTTTGAAGCGTTTTTTCTGACCTCCATGGGAACGCTTTCCTTGCTGCAGCTCCCCGTAGAAAAGAGTCTCTTGGATAGCCGGTAGTCATGCATGCAGTCAGTAATTGTTGGGGAAAGCACAATGGTTTTTTGTTCCGAATGTTCAAAGCACCAAACTTCACAGAATCTGGAAAGTATTACTGTGATCAGATGGAAAAAAAAAGTTATGGAAATGAAAAGGGGACTTAAGACTTAGAAGAATTTGATAATATGCGAGTTCAGTGTCCGTGACATGGCTGTAGAAATTAAGCAGCGTAGTGTACTACTTTGGTTCTAAAATATGTTTTGGTTTCAATCACTTTGTTTACTTTTTGTATCTGTAATCCATTTCCTTCTTTCAGTCATGTTCTCTCCAACAGTTCAGTTTTAAATGGTGTGTGGATTTTCTCCCTTTAATCGCTTCCTCTCCCCAGCCCCCCCCCCTGCCTCCCCTCCCACCTCACTTCATCGGAACCTTCCTATCCACTGGAAGAGCTAGGGTATATATATTTTTAGTATCACTTGTGAATTTATGTACCCCTCATATGCCGTATGTCAAACGATGGCAACGAGTTGAATAAACACCCAGTTGAGTGTGCAAAATCTTATTTGTTGTGATGGTTTTTTTCTTTTCTTTTTTTTTTTTTAATTCATACATGACATATTTATTTGCTCAACTCAGAAAACATTTCAGGTGACGAATATTGTTGCGACTACTGTGTTGGAAATGTAAAGCAGCTCAGACGTACATACATGTAAAGATTGCTTGACTTTTGTCCGGTGTGTAACAACAGTAAATCATTTCCATATGTTGTTACGAAAGTGAGGGGTTTTTTTTGGGTTTTTTTTTTTAACCGCTGCGTGGTTTTAGTTTGTTGTGTTATTATGGGTTTTGATTAATAGAATTATTGATGTGTAAGCTTTGTTATTCCCAGCTCTGTTGATTTAGACGCACAAAGCTGGTCTGACTTTACCTGTACAGGATCCCTAGTTGTTGAGTTGGTACTTTTGAGAGTGAAGTGGACCAAGACGTTGAATTATCTCAGGGAATTTTCGTGATGAGATTA
>JADBJO010003832.1:140000-172500 GCA_016801955.1 Conus betulinus
AGTTGGCAACTCTGGGAATACTACCTTTCTCCCACACACATCATCCGAGACCTTCCAGTGGAGGTAACGACATCAGTTTCAGTGATAAGCTTCATATCCTGGATTTGGGCCCTTCACCAGTAACCCTGCGTCCCTGCTCCCCCCCCCCCCCCCCCCCCCCCCCCCCCCCCCCCCCCCCCCCCCTCCCCCCCCCCCCCCCCCCCCAAACTCTGAGATTATCCTCCTCGTTTCACCTCACTGCTGATACCGACGTGAGTGTGGTATGAACCAACCCCACAGGCATAAACTTGGGGAGGACATTAGAACCACAGTGATCAAATGAGCAGGACATGAAGGGTCATAGCACAACAGACATATTCATGACGGACAGTCCGGCTGAAGACCCTGAAGACGATGCGACAGAGTTCCATACTGGTCCAAAAACCTATGGCAAAACTTTACTCTACGCTTTTTTTTACACAAAACATCTTGACGTGGACTATGTCTGAAAGATACATACAAATGCATTGATGGTAAGAACATTTGAGCAGCACTCTCAGATTCACATCCACTTAGTGGATACTATTCGAGTGTGAGGTTCCAGCCTTCCACTTCGAATCCAAAGCACCCTCAAGTCTGGTTGGGAGCCAAAAACAAAAGCGTCTGATGGGAACTGAACCCACGACCTCTTAGCCGGCAAGTTCATAGCACCTGTACAGGATCACGGCTGCTGGTCGAGAATTGGTTCTGTTCGGTGACAGATTTGTTATTCAATAAATGACGTGCAAGGTTCAAGGTGGAAAGTTTAGTTCTAGAGAAGGAATATAAAGTAAATAAATGTAAACCAAACCATCAGGAAGCCAGCATCCTTGCATACTAGCGGGCAGCGGCTCTTCCGTTCAACGAAGAGCTGATCAGGCCGGGTATTGGTTCCGGGCTCCTAGTTGAATGACAACGCTTCAACACAAGCAGTATTTTTCTGTACTGTCTACTTTCCCTTCTTCTGAACACAGCAGAGGAAGTGTTATTTCCGAGACGAAAACATATAGAGAAAATTCTGCGTGAGTGAATATCGAGTCTCGTCATAATTTTCAACATTTCAACAGTGCTTTAGATAATTATCAGAAAAAAAAAACAAGGAAAAAAAAAAAAGAAAACAAAAGAAAAAGGGCTGTCGATGGTTTTAATTATCTCCAACGAAGGGAATGCTGGAGTAAGTATCAGCGAATGTTAGCTTTTTCAAAGCGGTTTCTAACGTGGCACAAGTTTCTCTCTTTACAATACATTTACCTTTCATAGATGTGATCGTGTGTGTGTGTGTGTGTGTGTGTGTGTGTGTGTGTGTGTGTGTGTGCGTGCGTGCGTGCGTGCGTGTGTGTGTGTGTGTGTATGTGCGCGTGTGCGTGCGCGTGTGTGTGTGCGCGTGTGCGTGTGTGTGTGTGTGTGTGTGTGTGTGAGAGAGAGAGAGAGAGAGAGAGAGAGAGAGAGAGAGAGAGAGAGAGGGAGGGAGGGAGGGGGAAGGGACAGGCAGATGAGAGATAAATCATAGACCATAAAGGTTTCCTCTATCCTATGAACTATCATCTAAGTGGTACAGACTTCACCGATGAAAGTAGAACATAGCACGGGATATCGGATCCAAACCTAACACCAGGAAGCCTCTCTAAGAAAACTTCACCTTGGACCTCCCGCTTGCAGCAGACTTCTTCCGTGGACAACACGTCCTTTTAAGCCTAATCTTTATAGGTCGTTATCTCCATACTTCTTGCACCCAGTTCCTGCTTAAGGCAGGATTTTCCTGTAGCTCTCGCGGAAACAATCGATACGGTGGACAAAAGAAAGGCCTGGGTGTCTCCTAGAAATTAAACTGCCTGTGTACGCCACTGGGTTGAACCTTCTTAGGATGATTTACTATGATCGCAATATCATCGTTTTATACCTTTTATGATACGATTTGTGCGTTTTTTTGCTCTGAAAGGTTTGAGTGCTCAGAAGGAGGTCGGCTGAAATTTAATTTCTTTACGGTCTTCAACGGCTTCTATATTGTCCATGCGGCTGTCTTTTTGTTGTCTCTTTGTTTGAAAAAGGTCTCTCTGTTTGGCACCTGTTTAACAATTAATTACAAATCAAATGTCAGCTCACACACTAAGCGTCCGGTACGCATTATCGATTTAATGTTTGCTTATCAAACCTGGCGATGAAGATGAATCAAGCGGAATGGTAGGTCTGCTCAGAAAGACTTAATTTCATCGACCATTAAGTTGTGGTGTATATATTGCGGGTGTCTGTATATGTGTTTTGATGCCTATAGTCAAAGTATGACTTTTTTTCTTTACTCAGTGTCTTAACAGTTCTGAAAAGGCCCGGCGAGATCGGCTGAGCTGTGAATAATAATGAGCTACAAATAACACAGAAACTGACTCTATCAGTAAAAGAACCTTCCATGATGAGTTTATCCATACTCTGCTGAAATGGAGCAAATAATAACCGAGAAAATAGGCGAAGTTGAAGTTTTTTTTATGGGTTTTTTTTTTTTTTTGGTTGGTTATATGAAATGGGATCGATAACCATTTGTCAATAAAGAAACAAGAGAAAAGCAGGTTTGGGTGAGAGAGAAAGAGAGAGGACTGAGAATGATGAAGAAAAGGGAGTCGAAGTAATAACTTTAAACCTATCACTGGCAGTATGTGGTATGCATTGAGTTCTTCTCTGTCTGTCTGTCTGTCTGTCTGTCTGTCTGTCTGTCTGTCTCTCTCTCTCTCTCTCTCTCTCTCTCTGTCCCCTGTCTTCTTTTTTCTTTTCTTCTTCTTTCTCTCTACTTGTGCACGTGTGTGTGTGTGTGTGTGTGTGTGTGTGTGTGTGTGTGTGTGTGTGTGTGTGTGTGTTTAGACAGAAACCATAATTATCTCGACACTTTGTGTCCTAGGTAAGAGTCATCAGTCATTCTGCCCTTTACAATTATCTGTGGCGTCTACCAGAAACATAGACATGATTCAACGATATTATCACCACCCACATGAAAACAAAAATCACTTTTTCAGCTACCCAAGAAAGTCACCAAAGAACAGAATAACGAGTTTAGGAGGGAAAACACCGTTAAGAAACAATGATTACTGAAAAAGACTTAAAAAGGAAAAAAAAAATTAAAAGAAATCTTTGAGCCTTGGCCGTGAACATTCCAACACACACACACACACACACACACACACACACACACACACACACACACTCACTCACTCACTCACACACACAAACCCCAAGAGTGATCATGATACATCAATGGAAGAATAGTCATTTTAACAACGCAAGCATCGTCAGTTATAAAAGAAACAAGGCTTCAAAGACCTGTTCTGAGAGCGAGCCGTGGCTAACTGGTTGCATTATCATGCCGGCTGGCCGGACGTCCAGCTCACAGACGTAAGCAGATAAAGAAACATAAGAATGAAAGGGTCGTTACAGCTATCAACGCGTGCTGTCTCCTTTTCTCCCTGGAGGTATTTTCCGTGTCTATTTTTAGGAAGACTCTTGTCATGCCGGGAGAGTACGGCGTGTTTCCTTGACGGCAGTGAATGGTGCGATACAAGCGAGAGTGGCGTCCGAATTTCACCTGGAAACAACGACTACAGCACGAGCAGGAAAAACACTGTGTGACGGTCTTATTTCCCAGAGGTCCATGGTATTTAGAATTATCAAGACAAGAGAAAGGGTTTACACGCACAAAGAATTATCAAGACAAGAAAGAGAGTTTACACACACACACACACACACACACACACATGACTAAACTTTAATACACTTGTCGGCAAAGGTGAACATTTTTTGTCGTGCCCCTTTCCACCTGAAGATCATTAGAAAATAGAGTTCATAACTAGATTTAATGAATAATTGATTGGTAAATAATTGACGGCTGTTGCATCTCCTCTTGGAGAAGGGCACGTAACACCAGGGCCAAGATATAGTAACCGTAGTAGTAGTATTCTCTATCGTGTTACCCCCCCCCCCCCCCCCCCCCCCCCCCCCCCCCCCCCCCTTGACATCAGCCGTCCTACTCTCCCCCATACCCAGCCACACTCCTCCAGCGCAGACTTATTACACAGCCTCCGAGTCAAGAGGTCCCCTGGCTTCCCTCCCTTCCCCTTCTCTATCGCCTTACTACCTGCCCTGCCCTGTAAGCAAGATACCCTCCCAACTTCTTTGCCTGCAAGACGGTCAGTCCACAAAGAATTGTAATCCATAAAGATCCACCCAAACGACAAATCAGTTCGAGAGGATGCTGACAAAAGATATTACAATGAAGATGAAAAAACAAAATGGAAACATCATTCTTTTTACCGCCCTGTTCCGTGCCAGAGCTAAGACGACTTACGAAGAGCGAAAAAAGCGACAGCTAACCACTGGTACTGGTGCTGCTTACTTAAAACAAAACAAAACAAAACAAAAAGGAAAAAAAAAAACAAACAAACAAATAAAACGAGAAAAAAAAACACACACCAACAAACCTACGACTACCACCACTACAAAAAAAAAAAAAAAAAAAAAAAAAGGGGGGGGTGGGGGTGGGGGAAGAAAGCTTTTACCGTTTATGAATACTTTCGTGTTGTTATTTCAGTACACAGTACTATTTGCTTGTTTTGTTTGCTTTTTCTTCTCCTTGTTCCTTACATAGTCCATTACACCTTACTCATTTTGGTGTGTGGGCATATGCGCGCGCGCGCGCGTGTGTGTGTGTGTGCGCGCGTGCGCGTGTGTGAGAGAGAGAGAGAGAGAGAGAGAGAGAGAGAGAGAGAGAGAGCAGTCGTTCCACTTTCCAAAGAACACGTATGAACCCAGACTACTCCCCTCAGAATCTAATATCTATTAAATTCCTGTACATTGAGCCCTCGCTTAAAATCCCGATAACACGACAAAATGGCCAGAACAGATAGCATTCATTCCTTCCCAGACACTTATTGGTCAGCCAGCACCACTTGGCCACTGTCCTGTCGGTCACGTTTTTGTTCAAGGGACCGAATTACAATGCTTGACACTTTTTTTTTTTCTTTCTCTCCAAAGACAGACAGGCAATAACCTGGGCGCTTTACAGCCAAGCTCTATAGTAGTGATTGGGCGATGAATTGACTTTATCAACCCTGCGTCTTCGTGTCTTACAGCCTGCTGGACCCCTGCAAAGCTTCGCCTTCTATCAGCAGCATTCTTGCCAGATGAAGTCAACTCGCAGAGCGTCATCAAAATCAACAGAAGAGTGTGGATACAGGTTCGGTCTATACAAGAGCAGTAATAGGGAGGAGATTGGCGCGAGGGGTGAGGGGAAAGGGTGGTGGTGGTGGTGGAGAACAAGGGTGGACGAGCAGATTCTGCTGCGCATCCAATGTGATGTTCGGGACAGCCACGAGTTGGCACGCGTAGGGGAAAGCTACTTCCGGTTTCATAACTGCCTTTTTTTGCGAGTGAAAATCGAAAATTGCTTGTGTTTAACCTCAGTATGCTTAGAGACGGGGATGGGTGTGTGTGTGTGAAGTGTGTGGGGCTTGGGGGAGGTGGGGAAGAAGAAGAATGGGGGCGGACGGAGAGGAGAAGGAGGGAGGCGGGGAAGGGAGTGACTTGATATGCCATTCTTGTCCGCATGGCCCAGATGGTCACAAACAAACAAATCCTTCCGTGAAATGCCAAAGAAAGAAAGAAATGGAGACAAGACAGACTCGCTGATACGGAAGATTTGTAGAGCAGTGTGTTGTCTGCTGAAAAAAGAGCCTCTATCTCATACAGTCTATAATGAAAGCCAGCTGGAACAGACTGTTAATGTCGGAGGACAGCTTCGTTTAGATGCGGGAAGACTGTGCCACCGCGATCATAACATCATAACACTAATTCATTCGGCCAATCAGTCGCAGTCGCATGGATCACCTTTTCACTCCAGGCAGAGCAACAATAATCTGGTATCCTTTCACACACATTCATGTTTTCAAATACTGTTTTGAAAATTGTTTTGTGTGATTATTTGCATTTCATCTCGTGTTTGCTGCAACTCTGCTGGCTGATTCAGTTCTATCGCATCTATCTGTCTACACACACACACAATATATATATATTTACACACTGAAAAGTTTTTCCGCACCGGCTTTGCCTTTAGCTGTCTTTGCAGTCTATGGCGATTGCCAATGTCCTCCTTACATACGAAAAGCATATATGTATATATATATAATCTATAGTTAACAGTCAGAGAAGAAGAGGGAATAATATGAATAACGAAATTTATCAATATTCACCAGTTGGCCTCTTTTGAAAAAAAAAAAATCTTTTTTCTTTTAAATTTGCTACATTCGATTCACTTCAGTTACACGATCGATCCACTTCTCAACCCAAAACAAATTTCTCCTACGCTTGTCGAAAGAACCCTGTCCATAGTTTCTCTGTACACTCTGTGAAATTTTAACGCATATGTTGGCTACTGCTTTCCTCTATAACCGTTCCTGACCTACGTAAAAACGTTAGTATAAAAGGTCGTATTTCTGTCAAGTGTAAATGTCACAAAATGGAAACGTAAAACTTAGAAAATATTATTATTACTTGAAAACCTTTGAAAACGGCAAAGAAAATCTCTAACGGCGTGAGAAAATCATCGTATTGTTTGCTTCTAGACTCTGATGGAAAATAAATCCGATTCTACTCCTGCTCTTGGCGTCAAATAGAGACACGCCACAGTCCATAACTCTGTGGTGTTCTCACCACCAGGGTAAAAAAAAAGAATCCATTAGCACCCCCAAAGCAGCTAGTGAATGGGAGTAATGAAAAAAAACGAAAGTGTGGACGGGAAAAAAGTTGCTGAAAAAGCAAAAGCATTATGCAAACAGTATGAAGTGTAGGGGACAATCTTTGAGCCTACAATGCTTGAGGATCTATTCAAGGATGCAAGGGAGATAAAAAGATACGGAACAGTGTGAGCGGTCCGCTCTGCTGTTCAATAATAACCCAAGCATTGTCAGCGGCTAAGAATTGTGCAGAAAAACCTTTACTTGGACCTCCTAAGAGATGCAGTCTCCCACTGATTGACTAAACATATAATGCCGAACAATTAAGTAGTGGCGGAAAACAAGTGCAGGCTAACAATTCTTCCATTATTATAGTAATGACTTGGCAAAGATTTGAACTTTAAAGAAGAAAAAAACAAAAAAAAAAAAAAAAAAAAAGGGGGGGGGGGGGGTTTGAAGGTGAAAAAAAACGGGAACATAAAATTAAGAAACTGTGTTATAATTATGAAAAACCCTTCACTAGCTGCATAAGGGAACCATCGCGATCAGTCTGGAAGGCAGATCTATTAGTATATATAATTTTTTTACTGCTGTTCCTGAAAAGAATAATTGTCACATCAAAAAGATATACATCTTAAATTAATTTTCACACCATGCCATGTTTTATTGCTCTGTTTTTGGCACATGATCTTTGTAGGCACATTATATTGTCCTTACATGTTGGCAAATACCTTGTCTTTGATCATGATGGCCGTAGACGTGTTTTAGACACCATAAGTATGGTTTTCATGCGTTACTAAGTAAAGTATCTTGTCGTGGCTTCGAAACCTGTCAAATGTATGATTTTCAGAATTTAAAAAAATCATTGAGGTTCCTAGAAGACGGTGATTGTAATCATACGAAAACGATGATCATGGAGAGAAAAGAAGAAAAAAAGAAAAAAAAAAAAAAAAGAAATAGGCATTTTTGACTACAGTATTTTTTCCATACCGGCCTTGCCTTTGGCTTCCTTTGGAGTCTTCGGCGAGTGTCGCAGTCCTCCGTCTGATAAAGCAGATAACAGACTCGATTTATGACGTCATACACAGCTCGGTTTGGGAACAACCTATCGTCAAAGAACTTCGGGCAAATAAGAGCCGATGTCACCCCTTGGCCGCACTTCTGCCCAGAAAACAACCACTTCTCCAACTGGCTATGAGGACGTAGCCTTGATCTCACCATCTATAGAGAGGACCATTACCGATACGTGTTTTCTTCCGGCCAGTTGCTTTGGATGACGTCTAAATTATTGAGTTTAGAAACACGTATGTAACAAATTTCATTTTTGCTTTTTTTTTGGTTTTTGTTTTGTTTTGTCCAGTTTTGTTTTGTTTTGCTTTAATTTGTTTTGTTCGAGAAGCGAATCAACTAGTGCTTTGCCAGAATCATTCTAACTGACATGTTCTGAGTGCTCTCAACACTTATTTCACTAGAAAATTAAATTTGGCTTCATTAGAACAATGTAGATCTTGAAGAACAAAAATGCAGTCAAAAACAGACACTGTTTACACACACACACACACACACACACACACACACACACACACACACACACACATTTTTTATAATCTATATAATTATGTATATGTGTGTGTATGTATGTATGTATGTATGTATGTATGCTCTCATAACTAAATCGATTTGAAGAGAAAAAAAAAAATACAGATTATAATCTATTTTTTAAAGAAAAACAACTTTGAGAGAAGAGAGAAAAAAGAGAGAGAAAAAAAAGAGACAAAACTAGCCACTAAAAATGTTTATAAACAATTATCGAAAGTATATGCACCTGTAAACAGAATGTTGATGTACGTATAATTTAACACACATTTTGATATTTAGTTTAGGCATTGCATTTTGACCTGTCATTTCAAGTTAGAAAAGTTGCTTGTCTTGAGTGGAAAGACCCAGCTGCATTATGAACTTGACATTTTGTTCAGTGTTTTTTTAAAGAAGGAATTGCAGGGCTGTATTCCACAGTCTAAGCATTGTTTGTGCCTTCAGCATGTCGTGGTGCCAGTCATCCACATCTCTCCTCTGTTTCCTCCTGCACCTGTTCCTGCGGCTGATGGTGAGTATGACAAATAAATACTGGGACAAATGGATGGATGGACAAATGAATAATCGAACGATCGACACACACACAACACTCTCTCTCTCTCTCTCTCTCTCTCTCTCTCTCTCTCTCTCTCTCTCTCTCTCTCTCCGAATCCGAATGAATGAAGAAATGCATGCATGAAAGAAAAAAAAAAACACTTTCTAATTTTTAGGGGTAATTTCAGTTTGGTACTTTATGAAAAAAAAAAATTTTTTTTTTTTTTTTAGTGATTGCTTGTGTTGTTTTTCCTCTGATACTTTCTTCTCAGCTCCACCCGACCCCCCCCACCCCCCCACCCTGGTCCTTTCGGAACTCCATCACAGGGAGCCCACAAGCAGTGATGATGCAGTTTAGCTCGTTGTGATTCATCTTAGTGTGCTGCCGCTGCTAAGGGCAACCTGGGCGTGGGTGTGATTGGGGGAGGAGGGGATGATTAGCGTGAGAGTAACACCCACCCAGATCTCTCTCTCTCTCTCCTCTCCTCTCTCTCTCTCTCTCTCTGTCTGTCTGTCTGTCTGTCTGTCTGTCTGTCTGTCTATCTCTCTCTCTCTCTTTATTTCTCTGTCTTACTCTCTCTGTCTCTTTTTTGCTTCATCGAGGGCAAGATGTAAAAAAGCCTGTATTGTGCTTATTCTTTATCCCTCATTAAAAAAGATTCGTTCGTTCGTTCGTTCGTTCGTTTGTCTCTGTCTCTCTCTGTTTCTCTCTCTCCCTCTCTCTCTCTCTCCCTCTCTCTCTCTGTCTCTCTCGCTTCTATCTATCTATCTATCTATGTCTGTCTATCTCTCTAACTATCTAACTATCTATTTGTCTGTCGATCTATGTCTCTCTGTCTGTCTATTTATCTGTTTTCTCTCTCTCTCTCTCTCTCTCTCTCTCTCTCTCTCTCTCTCTCTCTCTCTCTCTCTCCCCCCCCCCCCCCCACAGAGAGAGAGAGAGAGAGAGAGAGAGAGAGAGAGAGAGAGAGAGAGAGAGAGAGAGAGAGAGAGAAGAGGTGTTCGTGTTGCCTATATAAAAGTGTGTGTGTACATACATATGCACACACACACACACACACACACACACACACACACACACACACACACACATATATATATATATATATATATGTGTGTGTGTGTGTGTGTGTGTGTGTGTGTGTGTGTGTGTAACATCGGTTCCTGAAGAAGCCTTGACGAAAGCTTGGATAAAAAATAACTCAGTGGGCGGTATTGACAACTTATTGTTTATCAATATATATATATATATATATATATATATATATATATATATATATATATATATATATGTGTGTGTGTGTGTGTGTGTGTGTGTGTGTGTGTGTGCAGTTCTGTCCATATGTCTGTCATCATATCTATCTGCTCATCTGTCTGTCCATGTTTTTTTTTTATTGCTCATATATTCGTATCGTTTATGAAGCTGCGCTTTCTCCAGGACGTGCAAGGGAGAGGCCACCTCGCCCTCAAACTAACCGAGTACAAGCACAGTACTCCGGGTACTTTGTCTAGCGGCGAGTGCTGCGATGGCGTGGCTGGCAACGACTGTTCCACTGCCGTCTGCGATCCTTACTTTGTGATACGCATTACCGAGGCCAACCTGTGAGGGCATGTGTTGATGTGATTGAATAGGCTGCTTCATGATGTTGGTCTTGTTGATGAGGACGACAACGATGGTGATGGTGATGATGATGATGATGATGACGACGACCGTGATAATGACGAAATAACAACAATGTTTGTGATTACGATGACGATGACGACGAAGATGACGACCGATATAACAATAACAACGACAACAACAATGACGACGATGGTGACAATGAGGACGATTAGGACATGACAGCGCCGATGAGGATGACGACGACGACAACGATGACGAACTTGACACTGGTGAGGATGACGACGACGAGGGCAACGAATATGATGATTGTAATGATGCTGATGGTCATGATGATAATTTTCAACATTAATCTCCACATTCTTCTTTATTTCCTCCGAGTCTTATATCTACACGATGCAAATGTCTGAATTATATTCGTGTGTATGCATATACGTGTATGTCGCTGTTGAATTACTTGAACTCAGTAGTACCACATATTGACTGAAAATGTCAGGGCACACGTCCCCAGTTGCATTTAGTGTGCTCACAAAAATACTTCATGATATCAATGCCATTTTTGGACTTTCTTTTTCACTGTTAAAAATCTGTCATGCGTTGAAATCGTCGACTTTAGACCAATCCGTGCCCGTCAATTGCAAAATCAGTACGTGATCAGACAGTTTAACTGTCCTTAAAATAATCATGTTGGATGAATCTGTTCGTCGCAGATAATCCAACAGCTGCAGAGAGAAAAAGCACATGAACCCGACGTCATTACCTGCAAAACCTTTGGGCAGCAGTGAAGAAGACACTGCTGAAGATCTTCAAAGCTAGGTGGACTGATGCATTAGTACTTCTGTTCTGGAGAGATACACCAATGACTCCCATCCATGAGAAGGGAAAAAGACAAAACCAAAGCAGACACCCCCAGACCCTTCAATCAAACCAACTGCCTTGTGAAGCTTACGAAGAGACTCGTAAACAACATGCTGATTTTGTACCAGGAAAGAGAGGAGATTCATTTCTCTCTGAAAGCCAGGCTATATTCAGACAGCACAGGTCCACACTGGATCAGGTTGTGTGTGTTACCCAGGGAACAGAAGATGCTGTTCAAGACAAGACACCGTTACAATATGGTTAGACATGGACAAACCATTGATGTGGCACAGAAATAGGGTGTTCGTTTTGAAATACTAGAGTACTGGACCACAGATCACATGAATAACGAGATCAACCAGTATCTCACCTAAAAAAAAAAAAAAGGCCAGGGTGCAGAACTGAAGATTTCAGAGCAAGAAGAAGACTGTGACAGAAGATGTCCCACAAAGAAGTGTACTCTCGCCCAGGTTTTTCGTCATCATAATGAATGGCATTCTAGAAGATATCCTAGCATAGCTCAATGGAGCACTCTACGCAAATGACCTGGTTACCTGATGCTTTGAGCAGTACGTGACTGCCACACAGTGACACACGCAGAAAGCCATGTGAAGGTCGAGGGATGGATACAGACGTGTCTGGTCTTCATCAATGAAAAAAAAAAAGAAACATTCGACATCTCCAGATTGGCCCCTAAAGACCAAGGGAACATGTTCAGGTGACTGGACACTTCCTACCCCAGAACAAAACGCCCACTTACCATGGACTTATCTTTAACTCCAGAATGACAAGGGAGGCCGGATCTACTAGAGCGCGTCATGACCCAGACCGTGGATAGCTCCGAGGAAGAAGTTGTCTGGAACATCATGGAGAGCAGACCATAGAATACAGAACGAGCTCTACCTGGGACGTAGAAGATCTGTCCTTGAATATGGCGCAGCGAAAAGGTGGACTGCATCAAAATCGAGCTCTCCGAAAGATCAGGAACCGGGCACCACGGATCATCACTGGTGCACTTTATCGTCCACCGACCCAGGCTGTGGACAGTCTGGTTGGTGCTAGAGCCTCGAAAGCAGACGAGACACGAAAGACCTAACACTACCTATTCACTTTAAGAGGGCGAGGAATCATCTGCTGCAGGAAACAATGTCAGAACCCACGAACTTCAGACTGAAGAGAAGTTTGTGAACAGTACATGAAGACTTGGGGGACAGGATCCTGAACTGCAGCAGCAAGAGAACGAAACAATTCCAACACACAGCACCGTAACAGTTTGGAAAAGAGACTAGTAAGAGAAACGAAATATAACATTCTAGCCTTTCCTTCAAAAGGAACATAGTCGGGACCTGAGCAGTAATGTGTATATATACGGCTATTCACATGTCTGCGCATACCCACAGGTGAAGACATGTACACAAATGTAAGTGAAGGTAATGGCAGAAGAGAGGGAGAGCGGATATGCACGTCTGCATATTCTTTTTATGGTTGTTGTATGATTACGCAATGTCAGGTCTGTAAGAAGGTCTGTAAGTCCATTGTTTGTATCAAATGGTGATATACTACCTGTAACTCTGCGCGGTGTTTTCACCACCAGTGGAAGAAAGACAATACTGAGCAGCCTCCCAAAACATCAACCAAACGGTAGAACAGGGACATGGAAGGAAAGTACTCTATGGAAATAATTTGCTTAAGAAAAAGGAAAGAACCCGACCTAAAAAAAAAAAAAAAGAAGAAGAAGACATGAAACGGAAGAGGAAATCTTTGAACCAGTGGTTGAAGATTCAAGAAGGATGCAAAAGCCCGAGTAATCATCTCTACTATTTAAGAAACCAAGCATTGCTAGTCTCATTAGTGATAAAAGCATTTAAGGGTTTATGCAACATAGCTTTCCTTGCGTCTCCTAAGAGATGCTATCCGTCCACTAGCTGACAAAAATTAACACATGCTAAACTAATGGGCAGTTGCAGGGAAAGCAAGGCCTTTGTCATTCACAGAATGATTCTGCAAAGAATATTTGGGGGTGAAAAAAGGGAAGACGAGTAGGAGGAAGGAGGGGGAGGGGGGGGGGGGGGGGGGGGGGGGGGGGGGGGGGGGGGGGGGGGGGAGAGAATATGATGCCGTAGAAGACGATTTCTTATACATTCTACCCCCATCAAAGGTAACTAGTACAGTATTTGTGTTTGTGCTCTCTCTCTCTCTCTCTCTCTCTCTCTCTCTCTCTTCTCTCTCTCTCTCTCTCTTTCTCTCTCTCTCTCTGCCTGGCTAGGTGGCTGGCTGTCTATCAATTTATCTACCTATCTTCAATTTCTGGTTTTTCTTGCTGTTTGAGAGCATGATGTAAAGAATAACTATTTAGCTTATACATTCTACCCCCATCAAAGGTAACTAGTACAGTATTTGTGTTTGTGCTCTCTCTCTCTCTCTCTCTCTCTCTCTCTCTGTGCGGGAATGAAACTTGCACTTATAAATGTGTGTGTGTGTGTGTGTGTGTGTGTGTGTGTGTGTGTGTGTGTGTGTGTGTGTGCGTACGTGCGTGCGTGTGTGCCTGCGCATGTGTGTGTGTGTGTGTGTGTGTGTGTGTGTGTGTGTGTGTGTGTGTGTGTGTTGCAGAAATACACAGAACCTGGACATTCTCTATCATACGGACACGGTTCACAACGCAGAGACCATTAATTTTACCAATGTCATCGGCACCACACTCAACCCAGTAAACAACAGCATCAACATTTGGCCAGTAAGTTCGTTATCCCCCTTTCATTGAAAGTCTCTCCTCTTCCCCGTCACACTTCTGTCTGTTTGTTTGTCTGTGTAGTTGTCTGTCTGTCTTTATCTGTCTGTGCGCGTGTGTATGTACGTGTGTGTAAATGTATGTATGTATGTGAGTGAGTGAGTGAGTGTGTGTGTGTGTGTGTGTGTGTGTGTGTGTGTGTGTGTGTGTGTGTGTGCTCGCGTGCGTGCGTGCGTGCGCGCTCGTGTGTGTGTGTGTGTGTGTGTGTGTGTGTGTGTGTGTGTGTGTGTGTGTGCGCGCGCGCTCGCGCGTGGTCTCATACACACACACACACACACACACACACACACACACACACACATATATATATATATATATATATATATACATATATGTTGTGTGTGTGTGTGTGTGTGTGTGTGTGTGTGTGTGTGCGTGTGTGTGTGATGCACAGGGGATGGCAGAGATTCACGTGACCATCATGGACAAAACACACAGGATCAGGGGTCCCTGACGGAGTGATAGCCAACCTCACGCCAGCTTCTCCCGAGAACACCAACCGCTTCTGCAGAACGCTACAGAGTTCTCTCCCGTCGTCTTCCTCTCCGATCGTTTCACGTAAGCCCATAATGGAATGATTTCTTGAAACTGATTTCTCTTTGATTTGTATGGATGATGACTTTAGGCACGAGGTCCAGTCTCACAGTATGTCGTTGTCAAAACACACATGACCGCAATATGTTTTGTTCATAAGAAAAAAAAAAAGCACAACTGACTGAAGACGTTCAATGTAACGATAATATGAAGCTTCGCACAGACAAGTGCAAGGAAATGAACAAGAAGAAATGCAAAACAAACAAACAAACAAGAACAACAAAACAAATAAACAAATAGTAATAAAAAAAGCACACACAAACGTCAAAAGTTAATTTACTCTTCCTTTAACGAAAGAGACAAACGAATTGCATAACAAATCTTAAATAAATGTTAGCGAACCGCCCAGAGAAACGTGGACAAACGAGTCACAAGACAAAACACAAACGCGTTTCGACCTCTTAGGTCTTCTTCAGGTAAGACACAAACGAATAGAACAACGAAAAACTCACTTAGCTTTGATCGCCTCAGAGTTCAGCGCAAGGAAGAAAGCGCGCTGAATGAGAGGTTCGATAACATTTATTTAAGATTGGTTTAGATTTCCGCCTGCAGTCGTTTCACTTTGCAACTAGAATTACATAACTTTAGAGTTTGTTTTCATTTTCGCCTGCAATCACCTCACTTTGAAATTAAAAGCAAAAAAGCGAAATGAGAGAGAGAGAGAGAGAGAGAGAGAGAGAGAGAGAGAGAGAGAGAGAGAGAGAGATTTTCAGCCGGTATTTTGAAACACGTTGATAAGATCGAGTAAACAAGCTTCTGAATCGTGGACTTCTGAATCACAACAGGATGTTTTTTGAGTTGAAATGTTCGTGCAGACGGTTTAAAAAAAAAACGCCTTATGAAATTTATATTTTGTATTTGGAGAGTAGCCGGAGTGTAGTTGAAAGCGAGTTCCACAAATACAGTCCGGAGTAGCAGGGCTGTTTGCTTACCAGGGGGAAGACAATTTTAAAAAGAAAAAGCAATCTTAAAGAACACACAAGCACCAGAACTGTCGGTGTGTCCTGTGTCTGTCTCTCTCTCTCTCTGTCTGTCTGTCTGTCTGTCTGTCTGTCTGTCTGTCTGTCTGTCTCTCTCTCTCTCTCTCTCTCTCTCTCTCTCTCTCTCTCTCAACAGAAAAAGAAAGCAGAATGGAGATAACTGTTTTCAAAGATTTCGGCCTTTGATCTTCTTCAGTGAAGTTGCTTTAATGAAACAACACAACAACAAACAATATAACATATATATATATATATATATATATATATATATATATATATATATGTGTATGTGTGTGTGTGTGTGTGTGTGTGTGTGTGTGTGTGTGTGTGTGTGCCACGGAAGACAGGCTGAAGGCGACGCTGAATGTGCGCTGTGACGTGTACTACACCTATGACGGGTTTTGCTACCAGTTCTGTCAGCCAGGGAATACCACCACTAGACACGTGGCCTGTAACCATCAGGGTGACGGTCACTGCCTGCCAGGGTACCAGAGAGAGAGAGAGAGAGAGAGAGAGAGAGAGAGAGAGAGAGAGAGAGAGAGAGAGAGAGAGAGAGAGAGAGAGAGAGAGAGAGTTGGAACTGAACGTTTTGTCCGACTTTTGACCTTTTCAGGATACATACGATGAAGATTCCAGTTTCAGATTTAACTACTTATTTCTGCTGCAAAGTGTGTTGTAATAGCTGTCCTTGGATACCCTGCAAGAGCCACTTTACCGACTCTCTTTATTGCATACATTTGTCATTTGAACGGTTGTTTCGAAGATGAAGATCAAAGTGTTCTTTTACATTTTGTTTGTTGGCTGTATATGTTGAAATATCACGGAACAGAGCTGAAACAGTACTCTCGCTGTTCGTGCCAATCTACTTATGTCGTCCTCAGTCTGCGTTGTTTATCTGCCCCCCCCCCCCCCCCAAAAAAAAAAAAAAAAAACAAAACAAAAAAAAAAAACACGTTAATTAGCATCGAAGATTTGTCCTTTTTTGTGGGATCCTCTGGTTTTTCTCTCGTTGATTTACACCGTTATCATCTTCATTATCCTCCTCCTCCTTCTCCTCTTCCTTCCCTTTCTTTTCCTCCTCCTCTACTACTCCCCTCCTCCTCCTCACCACCACCACCACCGCCCACCATCATCATCATCATCATCATGATCTTCGTCGTCATCATCATCACCATCACCATCATCATCATCATTATCACCATCATCACCATCGTTATCATCATCATCATCATCATCATCATCATTCATATCATCATCATCATCATCATCATCATCATCATCATCGCAGCCGCTGTCGTCGTCGTCATCATCTTAATCGCCATCGTCGCCATTATGATAATGATGATGATGATGATGGTGATGATGATGATGATGATGATGATGATGATAATAATGAATATCATGATCATCATCATCATCATTATAATTTATCATCATTATATCATCATCATCATCATCATCATCATCATCATCATCACCACCACCACCACCACCATCATCATCACCTTTCTCTTCATATTCTAAAGCCCGATTGTCATCATCACAACAAAAGATGATTATGGTAATGATTATAGCTACCTGAACCACTGATAGCTCAGGTCTAGAGCGCCAATGCTTTTCGCTTGCAGATCCGACAACGATGATGTTGATGATGATGACGATGGTGAGAATGACGATGACGATGACGGCTGTTCTTATCACTTCCCTGCTCAGGTTGGGGTGGAGATCTACGAGCGGATGCACCCAACCCACCACATGTTTGCCAAACCCTTGTCTGAACGGGGCCACGTGTCTGAAAAGATCAAGCAGAGAGTCGCATGCAGGTGTCCGCCAGGATTCTCAGGTGCTTGATCCACGTGTCTTTTGGTCTGTCTGTCTCTCGCTTTGTTTGTCTCTCAGTCTCTTCTGGACATCTTCATAATAACAAAATGTGCACGATGCTGGGAGTGGTGGACTGATAAAGTCTGGTCAAGCTGAAAAACTTTTGACGTAGATCCACTGATGATTTTCTACAAATTCTGGGCTTGATTGGCGATTGTTGATTAAGTGAACTTATTTCTGTGTTTATTCATTCATTCATTCATTCATTCATTCATTCATTCATTCATTTATTCCTTATCTATTTATTTGTTTATTGATTGATTGATTGATTGATTGATTGATTGATTGATTTGATTCAATCATTTATTCATTCATTGGCGACTTTTCTTGCCAGGAGCTCAAAGTTTCCGATTCGATTTTTGTTTGTCAGAATCGCTTTGTGTGGAATTATCTCCGCTTACGTTAAAGGTACAGCAACGCACTTCCTCCACTCTCCTCCTCCTCCTCCTCCTCTCCTCCTCTTCTTCTTTCTTCTTCTTCTTCTCTTCTTCTTCTTCTTCTTCTTCTTATGGACGGCATTCTTAGGGACCTGATTACGTTAACTTCTGCAATATACAACAAAACGTGTATTGTCTCTTATCTTTGTAAGACAGCTTTCCGTGTTTTCATTAATGAATGTGTGTGTGCATTAATGTGTGTGTGTGTGTGTTGTGTGTGTGTGTGTGTGTGTGTGTGTGTGTGTGTGTGTGTGTAGAATCAGTTTCTTCTTTCTTCTTCTTCTTCTGGACACTGATGACCGTCTCATGCATGCGCATCGGACGACATGGCGGCTTCTCAGTACGGAAGTGAGCTCATTACCACAGTACACAGCAGCAGCAATCAGTGTCAAGGGCGTTATAAAGCAACCACCAGAGTCGACAATGTACTGCTGCCAAGTCACTCTCGTGACGTTAGCTGGGGACGGATCAGATCCAACATACGCAAGCATCGTCTACATTTTTCATTTAGCTCGTAACAATGACTTTGTACCCAGATATGAATAATTAAAGGAAAAAAGAAAAAAAAAAAAAAAAAGGTGGCAATAGTAACATCGCCATGAACAACAACGACTTGAAAAATAACCAGAACAACAAAGAAACACTCACACATAAACAAAGAAGCAAGGTAAGAAACGATGAACGAGTATATGGTTTGAAGAGCGAAAAAGCAAATAAACGAACAAGCACAAAAAAAAGAAAGAAAAAAAGCATGAATCAATGGTTGCTGGGTTCGTTAATCGAAGTTTGCTGTCCTCACCTGCCTCAGGTAATACGGCAGATGCTTATATGGGACTTGAATATCAAGCAGCAGAGATATTTTTGTGGAAAAAAAACCCAGCTTTTCGCAGAATAAATCAAGGACTCTAATGTTTAACTTTGCAGAGGAAAACGAAACAAAACAAAACAAAAGGCCATTGCTTTTTTCATAGTGAAAGTGCTGATTTAATACCCACTGTATTAAAATCTCATTTTAATACAATCCACGTGGCTTTACACCCCAGTATTTGTTTCCTTTTCCCTTGGAGTCGCATACACTAAAACGAGATCAAATTACTCGTATCATCTTTTGGTCATTCATTAATCCACTGATTAATTTATCTGTTTTTTTTTCCCACACAGGACAAATATGTGTGAAAATAACCTTCAGCTGCCTCAACGACTACACCACCAAGTCCACAAGGGGCTTCTACACATTCCCCAGGCCATGGTCCAGGCGCAGGAACAACGAGCAGAGGAGGAGGAGGAGGAGGAGGCGCGGAAGTGGAATCACCGGAAGAGGAAGTGGTATAGGAAGCGGAAGTACCATCGGCAACGGAAATGGCGCCGGAAATCAACCCTGGAGGAGGAAGCATAAACGGAAATGCGGAAACGGAAACGGAGGCTCCCCCGTCAAAGGGAGTGGAGTGGAGGCACCGGGGCCGGAAATGGAAAGGGAAGCGGAAACAGCTTGCACAGAGGAAGCGGACACTCACCAAATCCAGCAGGAGGTCAGTTCAGCAAGTGCAGTCTGTTCAAGAAAGTTTGGGTTTCTGTCTGCTGTAATACATAATACAGCGTCACTATGATATTAACAGTGCAAACCGACCGAAGACAAGCCATGACAGAAATGTAGCAAGAAACGCGGTTCTCAAAATCATGTCCCATGAATGTAGACAATAGGAGTGCTGATACAGACGCCCGGAGAGTCAAAAATCACACCAGCTGTGTCTGTCTGTTTGTCTGCCTGCCTGTCTGTCTGTCTGTCTTCTGTCTGCCTGTCTCCCCCTCTCTCTCTCTTTCTCTCCCTATCTCCCTCCGTCCCTCTCTCTCTCTCTCTCTCTCTCTCTCTCTCTCTCTCTCTCTCTCTCTCTCTCTCTTCTACCAGCTTAAGTGCAACAGCTGTAAGTACTGTCAACATCGTCACGTCGTCTATCCACGACTTCTATCTCCGGCATCTGAAAGATGTCGCTGGACAGACGGCCGCGGCTGGGTGCATGCCCACAACATGACCCCTGGCTAACTTTGTGCCTTCATCTTCTATTGACCTGTCATTTGACATGGCCATCTACTAATAAGGACAATAACAATGAATATGGATTTAGAAAGTGCCTGCATTTAATACCGCCGAAGAAACTGCTTTCTCGTGGATAGCATTCGAGTGGTTAAAAATGCTCAAATCATCCCTCCCCTCGCCCACGTCAGAGACACGTCGAACACCCTTTCACGCTCGCATTCAGTTTCATACACTCACACACACATAGATACAGATACGGACGCAGACAGAGACAGACAGACAGACAGACAGACAGATAGACAAAGCGGACGGACAGAAAGAAAGACATGCAGAGAAACAGACAGACAGAGCGAGAGACAGACACATAAAATAAACAGACATATACGAGAGAGAGAGAGAGAGAGAGAGAGAGAGAGAGAGAGAGAGAGAGATCAAACAGCCCAGTTGTGTGTGTGTGTGTGTGTGTGTGTGTGTGTGTGTGTGTGTGTGTGTGTGTGTGTGTGTGACGCGTGTGTGTACGCGCGCGCGCGCGCGTGTGTGTGTATGCGTGCCTGCGTCTGTGTGTATGTGTATGAGTACGTGCGTGCGTGTATGAATGTGTGTGTGTGTGTGTGTGTGTGTGTGTGTGTGTGTGTGTGTGGTGTGGAATCTGGGAACAGATTGATGATCTTTTCTTCTTCTTCTTCTATCTCTGTCTCTCTGTCTCTCTGTCTCTCTCTCTCTCTCTCTCTCTCTCTCTCTCTCTCTCTCTCTCTCTCTCTCTCTCTCTCTCTCTCCCGTCAGGAGGAGACAGGACGGCAGTGACGCGGGGGTCGATCATTGGAGGGGGGTGGTGGGGGGCCTGGCGGCGCTGGCCCTCCTCACTCTCCTGCTCTTTCTGCTGTATAGAAGGTCTGTGCAGGTGTGGAGTAGGCCGTTCGATTCTCAGTACGGCCAGTCATGGTACGATGTTTAAGAGAAGGACGGCGATGATTATGATGATGAAGACAGAGGGAAGGACGATGATGATAATATGATGATGATGTTTGCTATCATTATGAACATGTAGAAGGTAACGATGATGATAATGATGATGACGATGTTCGCTATCATTATGAACATGCAGAAGGAAACGATGATGATAATAATGCTGCTGCTGCTACTGCTGCTGCTGCTGCTGCTGCTGTTGATCATGATGATGGTGATCATGATTATGACGACGACGACGACGACGACGACGACGACGAGACGAAGAAGAAGAAGAAGAAGAAGAAGAAGAAGAGGAAGAGAAGAGGAGGAGGAGGAAAGAAACGGACGATGACGACGATGATGTTTGTCATCACCATTATCACTATAATGGTGAATACATTCATTATTATGATGATCATGGGGGGGGTGACGGATGAAGAAAGAGCGAGACAAACAGACAGACATAGAGACAGAGAGGCGGAGGAGAGAGAGAGAGAGAGAGAGAGAGAGAGAGAGAGAGAGAGAGAGAGAGAGAGAGAGAGAGAGAGAGAGAGAGAGAGATCTATACAGACAGACAGGCAGGCAGACAGAAAGACAGAAACATATATATATATATATATATATATATATATATATATATATATATATATATATATATATATATGGGGAAGAGACAGTTTTCTCCGTATTATCTGCCGTTTACTATATATATAAAATCACCTATCTCTGTCCTCTCTCTCTCTCTCTCTCTCTCTCTCTCTCTCTCTCTCTCTCTCTCTCTCTCATACGTGCACACATGTATGTATGTATAATTATGAGTGGCTGAGTGCATGCTTTATTTGCACTACAAAAAGGAGGAGAAAGACTGAAATTCCATTTTGGTGATACACGCATGTTTTATTGTTTGAAAGTAATTTTAATTTTCAGTGTCACGTTTGTAACTATAAATATGTATGTTTTAACTTTTAGGGCAGCGGTCACGAATGTAATTTCTCTTTTAACGAGAGATAATAAAGTTTTCTGAATATATATATATATATATATATATATATATATATATATATATATATATATATATATATATATATATATATATATATGGGGAAGACAGTTTTCTCCGTATTATCTGCCTTTTACCTAGTCGTGTTTTATTGACGGGTCCCATGCATTGCCATAGTAATAACTGTTGTTGTTGTTCTCGTTGTTGTCAGGAGGAGGAGGAAACGGGAAAAAGAGGTGAAACCGGAAGAACAAGAAGACACAGTGGAGGAAGTGACGTCTACAAAAGAGGGTGAACAAGCAGAAAACGCAGGCAGTTCTGCTTCTACTTAGGAGACACGCCGTCTTTTGCTGCTATGGATTCAGAGGAATGACGTTACTCCTTCCCGCCTCCACCCTCTTCAGATTTGTCCCATGGCTAGTTCTGGCATGGATCCAAACGCAACATTATCGTTTGTGGCATTAGTGGCTCACACCTAAAAACCATCTCTAACACACACACACACACACACACACACACACACACACACACACACACACACACACACTCGTGAGCACGCACGCACGCACACACACACACACACACACACACACACACACACACACACACACACACACACACACACACACACACACACACACAGAGTTCAGAAAATGGGTTTCAAAAATGGTATTGCGGCAAATAAGGACACCCCACCCTTAGAAATTGTTCTGCTGATGATAACCTGTTTCACGTCATCATCAGTTCGTTTGCCTTTGTTATGTCATCACACACTAAATTCAGTTCAGCCTTGGTTTGTATATGATTTGTGATTATTTTGTAACATGTTTGAACTGTTTTTTGTTGCAAGTCTTCTTTTGTTAATAAAAAAGGACCGTTTTTGGAAGGAGACAAAATTATTTCATGACATGATTAATTCTTACTGTAATATTTCTTAAAAGCTATTTTGTATATTTCAAATAAAATGGAGAAATGGCAGGGGTGAAATAAAAGGATGGTTGCTTAGGAGATGTAAGGGGGTGTCTTTCTTCTGTGTGCTCTGTGCTGTCATATCTGCTAGGCGATTCGGTGTTGTAAGCAGAATTCGCTTGGAGTTAAAAGCGTCTATTTATTTCATCATGGGAGCAAGAGTTACCGTAAGTGCTCGTTAACCTCTGATTTAGTTGTTTGTTTCCCAAACTTCTGCCACACGTCACTTTTTCTGTCTTGACATTACTCTCTGTTTTCAAGAAACATTTATAACTGTTGTTCGCAATAACATGAGCGTTTCTGTCGTTTTTCTCTGATTTTTGAACATAAAAAAACAAGAAAAAAAACCCATACTTAGGGAGCAAATGGCATTGCATTACAAATAGCAGCACGCAGGACGTATAATCACAGTGCAATGTTTGACTCAACACATAGCATATCGTAATCACAAGAGCACTCTGAAGAGCAAAAGAGCCTCCACCAAGTTCAAAGAACTCTTGGATCGCTTCTTGGAGTCTGTACCACCAGGGAAAAATAACGGTTGGTGAGGACTGAAAGAATTGCCTCCCGTGTGCGTTTTGGACAGTTGATTGGTTTGTCGGTTAGGTTTTCTTTCTTTCTTTCTTTTTTTACTGCAAAAACAAAAAAAAAACACAAAAAAAGCAAAATAAAGATTCAACACCAGTATCCGTCGAAGCTCCAATATTCCATTCCAAAAACCATATTCCATCTGAGATGGTTATCAGTTTCATAGCAGTAACAACTTTACATTGTTCATTTTCAATGAAACATGACCATTTATGATAGTCTCACCAGTAATGTGACAAGAGTCTGAATTCGGATATGCACCAAGAGCCTGGACCTACATATAACCTAGTGGGTGGATTTCAAAGTCACATACGACTTCCTGAGAGTTTCGTTCAAGTCTGATACGCACCAAGTCACATACGACTTCCTGAGATGTTTCTTTCAAGTCTGATACGCACCTTTCACGTAATGAATCTGGCTTCATCTGGAATCTGGAATCTGGTTTTTAAATTGGAGACGAATAGGAGAAGCGCAGCTAAGTGGCTACATGTTCTTCTTGTCACTGTCCTAAATATTGTTTGTTTTCGCCTAAAGAAGACCCAAGAGGTCGAAATGCACTGTGTCTAGTCCTGTACTCTTGTTTGTCTGTGTCCTTGGCGATAACTAACCCCTGTCTGTCTTTTCAAATTTTGCTTCATTTTCCGCCCTCAGTCATTGTTTTGAAACATTACTTTTACTGATACTGACTGATACCCTTTGTTGTGTTGTATTTCATGTCAAATCTGGCTTCATGAGTTAGAATTGAACGGTTGATACAAAACTCCGGCGCACATGCGCGTAAATCTTTTGTTTTTTCTTCTTCTTCATCTTCTTCTTCTTCTTTTTCTGCGTACGCAGGCTGTTACTCCTGCGGACACTCCCCGCAGAGACAGGCAAGTATTAATCACATCTGCCCAACAAAGGGAGTGGAGTTTTGTGTGCATGACCGTTTTTTTTAATCCCGCCAGTAAGGCATTCATACTCCATCTTCGGGGAGGGTGCATGCTATGTGTAACGTGTCATCCATACCAACGGCCAAACTGGCCTTCTCTTCCGAAAGTTGATGATGGAATTTTACGTGTGTGCAAGATGTTATGTGCGTGCGTTCACACACGGAACCTCGGTTATAGTCTCATTCGAAGGACTGTATGGGGAATGGAGTCAGAACCAATGTTAACTTAACCCGCAACCCTTGGATTACGAGTCCGGCGCTCTACCAACTGAGCTAATCTGGCTCCCTTTTGTTTTAATGACTTTTGTACTCGTCTGTGTTATTGTTTTGACGAAGTTTGGTTGAATTAGGTTCATTAATGCTTACGTAATCTTGAAGATGAAGAAGCAAGGTCACCGTGTTACTGTCGCAGGTAATGATTATCTACTTGGTGTTTGTAACCAAACTGTTGTTCCTCTGCGTTTACCATTTTGTGAAATCTCTCGCTTATCTGATGTTCTGTTGTTGTTGTCCTTTGCTGCTTTTTTTTTTTTTTCGATAGCTTTATTTTCGACTCTTCAAACATTTTTGTCTTTCGTATTTCATTGCCTTCCTCATAATCTTTCATTTGAATTTCTCCTTCTCTCTGTGCTTGCTGTTAATTTTCTTCCTTCGCATTCAGCGTAAGAATGGAACAATGGGTTTGGAAAAGATTAAAATAATTCTATATTGCTTTCCGTCTTGACCCTCTCTCTCTCTCTCTCTCTCTCTCTCTCTCTCTCTCTCTCTCTCTCTCCGACACAGCACGCTGATGACATACCGCATTAAAAACAGCAAGAACATCGTTGTAATATTTGTTGTCACCATTGTTATTCTTGATGGGGTTGTAATGGAAGTAGCAATCACAGCTGTTGTTTATGGAGGAACAGTTAACAACTGCCAAACACGTTTCTGCATGACACTAGGTACTCACAATATTTACAGTTAAATGGCTTGGAGATTAACAAAATGGTATCTCCTTTCCACACACACACACACACACACACACACACACACACACACAGGGGGGGGGGGGGGGGGGGGGGGGGGGGGGGGAGGACGGGCGAAGGAAAATCGAGGAAATCGAAAGGTCGAAAGTGGAATGTAACTGTATAACATATGTCTCTAATAATGTTTTTAATGTATTTTATTTGCTTCTTCGTTTGAAGTCAGTTCTAAAGAGTTCTGTGCAACACTCTGTTTTTCTTTATGTTAGCTTTTGGGAGACGACGGGGAGGAAGGGTGGTGGTGGTAATGATGATGATGGTGATATTAGTGTGTGTGTGTGTGTGTGTGTGTGTGTGTGTGTGTGTGTGTGTGTGCGTGCTGGGGTGAGAAGTTGGGAGGGGGGGGGGGGGGGGGGGTGGATGCTGTACACCTTGCATCTTGTTCTACAATATTGTCATTTGATATCAGCACATGGATATACTGATCAGGCAGCATTGATCTGGTTTGAGTACATCGACGTCGGGTTGTTCAGCAATAGCTCAAAACGTTGGTCGAATAGAAATCCGAATAGCTGATTTGCGATCTTGGCGGATTCTCAGAGAAATGAACAGATTATAGCACAATGCGAGATGATACAATGGTATGGAATGCCAGGCAATGGATTTCACCAGAGTGTATTCAATACCATACATTTAAAATAGACATTACTGAGCGTTAGAAAAAAACGGACTGACAAAGTGTGTGTGTGTGTGTGTGTGTGTGTGTGTGTGTGTGTGTGTGTGTGAGAGAGAGAGAGAGAGAGAGAGAGAGAGAGAGAGAGAGAGAGAGAGAGAGAGGCGATATAAATGAATAAAAATACTAATCACTGATTGCTTCGTCGACGACAAACTAAACCAAACTATGTAAATCGACTTCCAAACGTGTAGATACTTGCATCCATTGTCATAATTGTGGTCCTATCTCTTAGTAACTTGACATTTCCGCTGATGAATTGATTCATCAAAGCTACAAGATGCTTACGGCGCATCACACCCACATCAATTAATCAGCAACACCACACAGCACGGCACGAAATGTCTTAGAAAAAAAAGCGACAGATCAAGACATAAATACGAATAAGTTCAAGGTCAAGACACTGAGGCTGTATCGGATTTTAAATTCGATGACAAAGTATGCGGACGATCTTTACGGGACGTTCCAAGATTCAAAAGCCCAAATTAACCTTACTGTTTTCTTCATAGAAGTGGTCATAATAAAGATGGAACGGTTTTCATATTAAATTATTAAGTTCATTGCTTCATAATTTTTGTGTGCTTTTGGGACTGACATAGCGCCATAGAACTGCTTACTAGTTAATATAAAAGCAGTAGCCATGACGCATCAATCCCCAAACCATGACTCCCATGTGTACGAAGGCCTATTGAAAAACATTGTGCCCACTTCAAACGGGCAGTGTTGCTTTGTGCATGCTTGATATCTATTGTGTATTACGTCTGAAGAACAGATATCCTTCGTAAATATACTTGTCTGTTTTGTATTGTATATAGATAAGTCTTACTTTGATCTTGTTGTTGTATCTTATTTGTAAATTTTGGATTCTGAAAAAAAAAATTGAACATAAGAATGATATGTAGCTGACTGTTAAAAATAACTGTCGTGATTACTGTTCTCATTACATATCGTTTATTGTCGGCGTGAGTGTGATAATTCTTGTTTTCTTTCTTTCGGCGTAGTCCTGTGCTTAAATAACGTCAAAGGCAACGAACATTTTTGTCTTGACATCATATTACCTATTTTCTCCACTCCTTCATGTACGAATTTCACAGCAGTTATTTCTGTTTTCATGTAGGCAATTTAAAGATTTTGCGAAGAAAATAGTAAGTATGAGCTTTTGAGTCGAATGTTCTCCTGTATATCCTAACTGCTTGCAATCTACCGAAGTGGAAATTAACGGAACACAACAGACCACTATACAAGACAATGCGGTGCTATACACGAGCGATTTTGACAACGTATTTTTCTTTCCATATATAAACATGAATCGCAGAAGAGACAGGGTATAATACTCACGGCAATCCTATTCAAGTCATAAATAGATCAACACATCCCAGACAAAAAGGTGAAGTATATTGTTGAGTGCATATGAAGACAAGCCATTCATTAGTCTATTAATTACAGAAAAGACAAAGTGTATTGTCAAGTGTCACTTTTCAAGCAATCAACAGATCTATAGTCTATAGAAAAAGGGTATTCTTTAAGCCATTTTTCTCTTTACGTTACAAACATCATCAGATGTGTTCCAACTTGAAATAATAAATGGGGTTATACAGATTAGTAAAAACATTTTGCAGAAGCATTTCAACAAAAGCTGTAAACGGGGTCTAAACATCATAACAAAAATAATAGTGTGTTGTAGAGCGCACTTGCAGTCAAGCCATAAATAGGATATTAATCACAAAAAAAAGAACACAGCGCTTTATCAGGTGTACAGCCATGTCAAACATTCGTTTACAAGACACATGAAGACAAAGTATATTATCAAGCACATTTCAGTCAAGCCATATATAGAACCTAAATCACACACACACACACACACACACACACACGCACGCACACACACGCACACACACACACACACACACACGCACACACACGCACACACACACACACACACACACACACACACACACACACACACACACACACAACGAAAAACAAACAAACAGAAAGTGTTCTGTCTGGTGCGTCTCCTCCAGAGCCCTTAATGAGCATGGACATGACGGAAAGTAAAAGTGTGTTTACACGTGCATTTTAATCTTGTCCTAAATCGACCATACATCACAGAAATAACATACCGAATGGCCAAGTGCATTTCTACTCAAGCCACCAATGCTGTCGGCGCATCACAGAAAGACGTGTTGCATTGTCAGGTGCATTTCCAATCCAGACATAAAACGGCATATATATATATATATATATATATATATATATATATATATATATATATATATATATATATATATATATAAACAATTAAGTAGTGGGGGAAACAAGTGTAGGCTAACAATTCGTCCATTATTACAGTAACGACTCACATAACATGTATAGTGCATTGTCTAGAGTACATTCAATCAAGCAAGAGGACGGAAACAGGATAAATCGGAAAGGAACATTTTGATATAACCCCAACTGACATAAACATCACAGAAAAAGTCATGATGTATTTCAGGTGCATTTCCTGTTAAGCTTAGACATAAACAAACAAACAAACAAACAAAAAATGTATCACAGCATTCAATTGCTACCAACAAATTTATTTCACTTCTCAAAGTGCTAACTTGATTTTTATATAAAAATCTGTTCTTGCAGAATCGTAACAAGTATAATACTTCATGTAATCCTGAACTTGAGGAGCAGATGTCTCAACATAAAAAATGGGGGCCGGAATAGCTCAGTGGTAGAGCGCCGGACTCGAAATCTGGGTGAGTCTGGGCTTGCAGGTTGGAAACTCCGCCAGGCCGTTTCGGGGGGGGGGGGGGGGGGGGGGGGGGGGGGGGGGGGGGGGGGGGGGGGGGGGGGGTTGTCCCCCCTCGGAGTTAACATCGATTCTGACTCCATTCCCTATATATTCCTTCGAATGAGACTATAAACCAAGGTTCCGCGTATGAACGCTCGCATAACATCTTGCACACACGTAAAATCCCATCACTAACTTTCGGAAGAGAAGGCCAGTTTGGCCGTTGGTATGGATGACACGTTACACATAGCATGCACCCTGTGTTAGAAATGGAAAGAATGAAAGATTTAGGAAAATTGAGTGAACGATGTTGACTGGATGACACGGGAAACGACTGAATGAAGCGCCAGCTGCCATCTCTTCAGTCGGCATTATCCAGGTAGGCAGCCCATTGTGTAAACGAGTGTCGATTGTAAAACACTTAGAGCTTGGTCTCTAGCCGAGGATAGGCGCTATATAAGTATTTATAATAATAATAGAAATAATGAACAAATCCACATTCATTGTCTCTGTTCAAAGTTTAACTAGTAACCTACACTGATTGCTCTTGATATTCTGTGTGTCCCTATTAAGAAAGACATCAGACATTTGCTTCCCTGCTACATTATGTCGCAATCCGTTTGACAAAGCTGTCGGATATCCACGGATGGCTCAAATGCTCGCTGTGTTCAAAATGCCCAGTAGCAGTAGTCGCCATGCCAAGTCATCTTTAGCAGGCTTCGAAAACGAAAACGCCGAAATCTCAGTGACTTAGTGACGCGTCATTCCTGGAAGTGTCGACCATACTATTCCAAGTTCCAGATACGTGCATGTCTTTGAGACCTGTTTCTTTACATCGGTGGTCATCCATAGTTTTGTACTTGGCGGGTCCGTTAACGATCATCGACAGTGTGTGTGTGTGTGTGTGTGTGTGTGTGTGTGTGTGTGTGTGTGTGTGTGCGGTTATGTGCGTGCGTGCGTGCGTGTGTGTGTGTGTGTGTGCGTGCATGCGTGCGGTTGTGTGCGTGCGTGCGTGCGTGCGTGCGTGCATGCGTGCGTGCGTGTGTGCGCGCGCGCGCATGTGTGTATATGTGTGTGTGTGTGTGTGTGTGTGTGTGTGTGTGTGTGTGTGTGTGTGTGTATGTGCAAGTGCGTGCGCGTGTGACATATACACATATATGTCATGACCAACCCATATCAATTTTTTTTTCCGCGGCAATTCAGCAGATCAGAGCTAGCACCAAGTTCGCACTGGCATTGTTGCGAATTTGTTTGCCAGCCACGCGACATAGAACATAGCATTCTCTCTGCCCGCCTTATTGCTCGCTGTCACTCTAGTGGGGGTCCAGTGTAATGTCAGATTGATCCCCTTGTACACCCCCCCTCCCCCTCCCCGCCCTCCTTTCCTCCTCTCTCCCAGTCTCCTGAGATGCTTATACTCGCCTGCCATATGATCTTTGGTGGTGAGTGTGGAAATTTGAAAGCTTGAATGAGGTCAACATTGGTCCTGAGGCGCTTTGGCCTTCTGACTGCATGACTATAAACATGTGGAATCAATGAGACAATGTGGAACAGCGCGCACCGTCTCTTCGTATGCAGTGCGATGCAATGAGAGAGAGAGAGAGAGAGAGAGAGAGAACTGTTAGAGAGAGAGAGAGAGAGAGAGAGAGACAGACAGACAGACAGACAGACAGACAGACAGAGGCACAGAGAGACAGATAGAGATCTTCCCGATGCCTCGTTCTCATCATGGCCATTTTCCTCATCACGAACACCACCAAAGTTATCCACCAAATTACTGCCCTTATGTCATCAGTTCTTTTTCCTTGTTGTGGTCGGTGACATCCTCGTTGTCGTCATCAGTAACCCTCTTCAAAAATCCAGACTTCGGAATGGCATCACCTTTGTTTCCCTCCGTTTCTCTCTTCTGGAACATCAAACATGCCGCAAATGAGATGCTTCCTCATGATAACATGAAGCTGCTCTATTACTCACCTAGTAAGCACCTTTATTTTAGCTACTCTCTCTCTCTCTCTCTCTCTCTCTCTCTCTCTCTCTCTCTCTCTCTCTCTCTCTCTCCGTGTATGTATGCAGCGGTTTTTCTTTATTTTAGAACTGTTTATATTTCATGTAAAAAAAAAGTACAGCTATTACCCTTATCTTGAGCTTTATAACCATCCTCCTCATCCTCATCCACGTACAGGTGTCATCACCATCACCTACAGTGACTGATCTCCCCCTTATCATCCTCATTATCACTGTCCTCAGTGATGCATGTCTGCTCCTCGTGTCGCTGTTATGGTTACCATCATCATCATCATCATCATCATCAATGCCTTTATCGTCCTAATCCTCATCGCCGTTCTCATATATGTATATGTCATTATCATTATCGTTACTAGTGTTATAATCATCATCCTCTTCATCATCTTTCTGATCCATGCACAACTGATGTTAACGTTGTGGTTGATCGTCGTTGTCGTCATTGTCTTCCTCCTCCTCCTCCTCTTCTTCCTCCGCCTCCTCCTCCACCTCCTCCCCCTCTCCATTACCTGCCTAATCTATGTACACCTGATCTTCACATTGTTGGTAATTTTATCACCATCACCATCATCGTAGCCATTGTCATAGTCACCTTTCTGATCCACCTACACCTACTCTTCACGTTGTGAGAAATTGATCATTAAGATGATCATCATCATAATCATCATTATTCCAATAATTATATCCTAATCCATGTACACTAGCCCTTCATGTTGTGATTACCATCATCATCGCCATCACACTCACATCTCCATTACATATATTTCATCCATTTATTCCCGGTCTTCAGGTTGTTTGCAATCATCATCATCATCATCATCATCATCATCATCATCATCATCATCATCATCACCATCATCATCATCATCATCACCATCATCATTTCATTGTCATATTTCACATCAACGTATACCTGCTCTGTTCAGCTGCACCGTGGATGAGTTTTTACCCATCAATATTATCATCGACAATGTCGTCATCATTATAATGATTAGCATCATCGTAATAATCATCAATACCATCTTCATCTTCCTCAGTCATGCATGCCTGCTGTTCTGCGTAGCGGGCGATCGTCATCATCATTACCGTTGTCAGTATAGTCGTTATGGTCGTCGTCATCATCGTCATAGTCATCGTCGTCATGTCCTCCTCCTCCCCCGCCTCCTACCTGTCTTTCAGGTAGTGGGTGGTGATGATTATGACTGATGTATTCGTCCCCATCTTCAACATCATCACTTTTATCATTACGATCGTCATCATTATAACTGCCTCAATGATCCATGTGTATTTGTTGTTTATGAACCGGGCTGTTATCATCCTTTTTTTTTCCTCGCCATCGTCATTGCCCTCATCATCGTCAATATCACCTTCTTCATCCACTTTACATCTGCTCTGCTCTGTAATGGCTGATCGTCACTATCATTTCTGTCATAGTCGTCGTCGTCGTCGTCGTCGTCGTCGTCGTCGTCGCAGTCAACATCATCACCATCATCACCGTCGTCGACGT
>JADBJO010003832.1:177500-192500 GCA_016801955.1 Conus betulinus
GCCAGGGTACTGGGCTAAATGCACAGGTCCAGCATCTGCTAAATCCTTTGATGTTGGTTATCAGCTTATTCATCTCTCAGTTATAAAGCCTGCGCCCTGTGGTCTGGCAGCCTAACAGCTTATGAACCAGTCCCATGGAGTGACATATTTGTGACGAAACTGATTGACGTATGAAGCGTATGTTTGTGCAAAACGAATATGTTGCAGTCAGTAAGAAAGTATAGTTCTGTTTACATGGCCTTTTGACAAAATGAATAATTCAGATCTTGCTCGGGCTCCGAGACACCTGCACAGTCTTTTCATGTGTCGGTAAATCAGATGTACCTACCTAAATCTTATTAGGATGTCACGTACGTTTTATTAGAGACGCATATACAATGTAATTCCGTCGATGTTGATCGTTCAAATGCACAATGTGGGCAAAACTTTGTACTGTTTTCTATCTGATCACGCTGATGCTGATGATAACAATCAACCGATCTTTGTCAGTTTAATCTTAACAATAACTGAAGGACTGACGCATTTTACTTCACCTGCACTAAGCCGAAGCACTCTGACATAAAGTTCTTGGAACTCAGGATTCCCAGCAAACTTTGTCATCCTTATGGAGAGACAAAAGCAGAATATCAACTCGTGATAGGTTTATAGAATCGTCCAATGCTGATCGATATTTGGTGCAAGCAGGGTAAAGAGATACATGGAATAGCGACCATTTTCAGCGTGTAAAAGTATTGGGTATTCAGGGATTAACACTGAGCGACTTGTTAAGTGCAAAGATGAGAGCTTTTTCAACGGCTTCCTATTGTGTTTAGCCCCTTATTTCTGCATTTCAATGTAGAACAATTGGTCTTACCTGTGCATCACGCGGCTATAAAAAGGGTACCGAAAATCTGTCAGTCTAAGTTGGTTCCTTGTTGACTTCCCGATCATTGACAGGAACTAACTTAACGTATTTCTTGGCCTCAGAAGAAACAGCTTTCCTGTTTGCCGCATATTCTCGTTTCTGGCTGCTACAATGTTTGATTTGTCAAGATTTACATTAAGAGCATATTCCGTTGATTTTGATGTAAATACATTTAGCTGATTCTGCAAACCTGACACAGTTTGTAATAAACAAACAAACAAACAAAAACAGAAAAAAACAACAAAAAAAAACAAACATAAATAACATGTCGTTAGCAAACAGTAAAATGAAAACTTCAAGCCTGTCTGGGAAACAATGAATAATGTGTTTTCCGCTCTTGATGAACAAAGGAAACAAAATAAGACTGGTTATTTCACCTTATTCCACAACTGTGAGACAATCTGAAGCCTTACATATACTGTGTTTATATCTTCTTTCAGCGCCTAAAGAACCTTAACAGCAATACACATGACGTGCACTGTTTAAACATTTTCCTTTTAGCTCCTGCATCGGATGAAATTGGTCGCAATTAATAATGAACAATAACGGCCTTTTTAAATCAATGAATGCAATGTACTGTTATTTTGTTATGTAAGAGAATGGTTTTGAATTATCGCTAATAAGGTGGAGAAAGGAATCAACTGTCAAAACATGCTTCACTTCACCGAGTAAACCCCACGTTTCTCGATGAAAGCAGACAAATGTATATTAATGATGTAACTATTGTTTACTGTAAATGTTTCACAAATGAATTGTTATCTAGGTCATTATACTTTGTTTCTTGTTTATAGGTCGAATAATTCTTATCTATGTCATTATACGTTGTTTCTTGTTTATAGGTTGAATAACCGATTGTGTTCAGTTGCTTGGATATTGTCTCGATAAAAAAAAAGGTAAATACTTATTAACTGAAGGGAAAAGGCATCATACTTTTGCATTTGGCGTTAATATCTCAAGAACACCGTTTAATATCTCTCTCACACCGTTTCCTTTGTAATGTTCAGATGTTTAGTAGCTACTGTCTCCTCATTTTCAGTATTATTCGCATTTAGGATTGTAAAATCGTCTTCTTGGGACTCCTGTTCTTAGTGACAAGTGTGGTCTTTGGACCCTCCTTTCTGCTGCCTACTAAGGTCTGACTAGCGCGTTGGGCTAATGCGTAGGTCAGACATCTGTTGAGTCGTAGCCACGAGACTCTCTTTCTTAAATTCTCTCATCTTACTTATTAATTCATTTATCCCTCAGCTTTAAATCATGCGCAGTGTGGTCTCAAAACTCAGTGGATGTGGTGTAGCGTATATGGATTAGTCCGCACGCAGTGACACCTCCTTGATGAAACAAACTGAAACTGCCTACTTTGTGTATTTTGTGTACGTCCAAAAATATCTGTAGCACGTTGAAACTAGAGCAATCTTGTTAACTTAGGTCGATGTCCTTCAAAATAACGTCTTTTGCGGGTATCAAGTGCAAACTTCTCTCACGCGAAGACTGGATGTTCAAACTATCTTGGGGAGTGTACCGGATAGTCTTCCTCATACGGACACACACTCCATCGAAGTTTTCTCTCATTTTGCCCCTTTTTTCATCTTCTCTTGTTGAAGAAAGAAGTGGCAGACGTCAGCATGTTTCTACACACAGTTAAGGACTTCTGATGTTTGTATCTACAAAAAAAGGACTGGCATGATGCACATTTCCCAACTTCTCGGGGATTTCAGTTTTATTTAATTAAAAAAACATCTTGATTGTCTTCGGGTCATATTAACTTATGCACCTGAACATGATCACTATGTGGACGTCAATCTTCTCCCTACACAAATCATAACATGACATGAACCTGTGTTTTGACTGAACTCTTCAACATGCATTCCGTCGGGTACTGAATAAAAGAATTTCCAGCAGAGGATATCGGTGTAAAACGGCCATTTTGGCACCTTCACTTGGTACCAGTCTACACTCAAGTCAGTTAAACTCAACATGTGTACGCACATGGTGCTGTTGTCAGTGAGAGGCGCCACCAGGGTATACCGGCTCTCATCATTGACGCTCATGTCCTGGGTGTGCATGACCTCCACCGAGTTGATGAAGCCATCGGCGTTGTTCCAAGCGCTCCTGGCGTTCCGCACATCGATTTTGACCCTCGCAGATCCCTGCAAACAGTTAGCAGAGACTTCTATCACTCTCCCAGCTTCCCATCTTCATGCCCCCCCCCCCCCCCCTCTTCCCACCCCCCCCCCCCCCCCCCAAGCCACCTTCCCTCAGTTCAATTCATGTTGTTTATTGCCCAGCCGACGACGAGGGGACATATATTGGCTGACCTCTGTCCCGACCGGCTCAGACCGGGATATAAGTCAGCTGGACGGCGGGAACCACACAGTTGAATCCCATCCATTTTAATAGATGCGTCTCTGAGAGAGTAGCTTAAACTTTTGTCACCAACACTGCAGGTGTCTGTCTCTGTCAGGCCTGGCTGACGCCTTGACTTATGCTGGACGTAGGCGTAGAGTACAGCCCTGTCATGTAATCTCAGACAGAACAGAACTCCTTAATCTTTATCGTCCTCATCTTCATCAATCAACGTAAGAAAGTTAAAAATTCTGTAAGTCTTCAAGCCCTGCTATCATGGTGACCTTAGTTTCAATATCCTTGGTGAGTTCATCTCGAAGTTGCCGGTATCGGCAAGGTCATAACGACTGTTGGTGGACGGGCGTCGTGGCGCTTCAGGTAAAGGACGGTCAATCACGCTGACTCCGTGACTGACGTTATTTACGGGGTTTTGTTGGTGGTGTTATGCGTATTTTTCGATAAGAACAGGCAGCACTGAATACCACCGAAGTGACTCGGCAGCAATGTGGTATCTCCTCTGGTGGGCTGTGTCACGACGATTTGAAATCGACTGCTCTCTGTGGATTGCAAGTGTCGGGACTGCAACGGGCAAATCAGGGTCTGGCTATGTACGGGATGCCGAAATGAGACGCGTGAGGGCAATGCCATTGAAATTACTAGGAAGATATGAGAGAGAGAGAGAGAGAGAGAGAGAGAGAGAGAGAGAGACAGACAGACAGACAGACAGACACAGAGGGTCACAGACAGACAGACAGACAGATAGAGAGACAGACAAACGAACAAATACAGAGACGCACAGAGAGAGAGAGAGAGAGAGAGAGAGAGAGAGAGAGAGAGAGAGAGACAGACAGACAGACAGACAGACAGACAGATGGATAGACCGACAGACAAACGAACAAAGACAGAGGCACACACACACACACACACAGAGAGAGAGAGAGAGAGAGAGAGAGAGAGAGAGAGAGAGAGAGAGAGAGAGAGAGAGAGAGAGAACGAACGAACGACGAGATTTATTGCTAGTAAGCTGTACAGCCCATTTAGCAAATCGGCGCGATGCACATTGACAAAACGCGACAGTCTCATTGACATTGGCACCACAGCAATGCTTTTTGGTTTTCCACATTATATGATAAAGTCGTGAACCACAAAATGTTTCTGACATGTGTGCATAATCCGGTCAGTGGAGGGCAGTCAGCCCAGGTAGAACTGGATCAGGCCGAGGGGAGCGTGCAGCCGCCGTAGAGCACGTGCTTGAGTCTCTGCGTGGTTGTGTGTTGCTGGCGCGTCTTCCTTTCCACATGTGAGATAATTTGACACGTTCTTCTGATGACATGTTTCTGTGTTCCTACTTCACGTACCAAAACACACAGCCGTCTTCTGAACACGGATCGCAGGAGAACTATACAACAATGTCTTCCGACTCGCACATCACATCAGCACACCCACGCCATCTGTCTGATGAAGCACGGTCTACCTGAACGCCAAGTTTTTCTTGTCTCTTAACCGTTTCTGTACCCTTCTGTCAGTTAAAGTGGCTACATAATCTTTTTCACCACCACCGTATCAAATCAAAGCCTGCCACTGTTCTATCTATTGAATGCTCAACGCCTGTGTCGATGACGGAGTGCTGGATTTCCTGATCAATTGCGTCACACACTCAGACTGACAAGGGCACAAAGTTCTTGAACATCAGACGTGTTAGATTCGCTGTCGATGTGTGCAGGCTTGATGTGTTTTTTCAGTGGCATCCAGTGTCGTGCATTGTGTACTGCGATCATCCAATTCCATGTCGGAAAAAGCCAGTTCATTCGCTTCACAAGTGTTTTTTGTTATCAGCACCAACCTGTTCAAGTCGTCTTTTTTGCTGCTGTGCTCTTTTTTGATCACGTCGAACCTGGCTGGGCGGTTTCTTTCTATAATATTGCACCCGCGTTTCCCGGTTTAAGACAGGATCCGCCATTGTTGTTTTGAGTGGGACGGCTGGCTTCGGTCGCAGGACGACGACGGTGTTGCTGCCTTCACCTGCCATTTTTCCAGCTTGACACTGCGTTGTCGGTCAGCAGGGCGTTTAGGGCTGTCTCCACAGTCGCTGGAAGTCCAGAAAATGGCATTGTCAAAGAATAACCGAAAATACTTCTAGCAGCTTAGACAAATGGCGCCCTGTCGCTTCGTGTCAAACCACGTGACCAGAGAGAGAGAGAGAGAGAGAGAGAGAGAGAGAGACGCGCAGGGGACAAAAAGCATAGAGAAAAGCTTGCTCACTGGCCAGTAGTCAAAAGTGCTGTTGAGAGGATTCTGGGTGTTGCCGATGGAGTCAGTGAAGTTGACGACCTCTGCTCCCGGGATCGGTCCTGCCTCAAAGCTGACGTTGATGCCTATCGAGGCGCTGGATACGAACATCATCGTCAACATCATCATCAACATCATTATCACCATCATCATCACCATTATCACCGTCATCATGATCTGATCGTCATCATCATCATCATCATCATCATCATCATCATCATCATCATCATCATCATCATCATCGTTACCACCACCACCACCATCATCATCATCATCATTATCATCATCATCATCGACATCATCATCATCATCATCAGCAGCAGCAGCAGCAGCAGCAGCAGCAAGGTCATCATTGTCATCATTGTCGTTGTCGTCGTCATCGTCGTCGTCGTCATCCCCACCACCCTCATTACCACCAGTATGATCATTATCAACATCCTCATCGATCAATCGCAGTAACCATGAATGACTGTCAACTAAATACTATCCACATGAGTCGTCCTCATACGTTAACAACGAGAAAAGGCGTGTGGTAATGTTTTCCAAAGCATGAAGAGTTTACACGAGAAAACTAGCAACAAAAGTTTTTTGTTGTGACTTCATACATAGTATTCATTATGATCATAGCATTGATGATGATAATCTTGATGATGACGACGAAAATGGTAATGATGGTGACGATGATGATAGTGATCATGATTATGAAAACCTTCACCTTTCCAATACTACTCAAATCCTAGCTCTCAAATGGGGCTTTATCAATGAATAATGAAACAATGATAACAATAGTAACAGGAATGGTAATGATGATAATAATAGTAATACTGCTGTTGCAAACTAATAATAATAATTGTAACAATAATAATAATGAATAATGATGATGATGATTATCATCATCATCATCATCATCATCATCATTATCATCATAACAACAACAATTTAACAAAAACAACAACAACAACAACAACAATGACGATAATGATGATGATGATGATGATGATGATGATGTTGATGATGACTACATACGGCGACGACGATGACGACGGTGACAATAACGTTGATGTTGCTGAAAATGACGATGAAAAACAGGGAGTACTTTAGAATGGGAACGAAGAAATGCTGTGTGTGTGTGTGTGTGTGTGTGTGTGTGTGTGTGTGTGTGTGTGTGTGTGTGTGTGTGTGTGTCCGTCCGTGGTCAAAAAGTGTTCCACTCGCTCCAGACAAAACTACTGGGCCGATCTTTCTGACAATTTGTAGGTATGTTCATTATGGGTCACGAATGATGCCCAATGTTTTTATTTTACCGTTATATCCGTTTCTAAGGGCTATAACGGCCCATAACGGTTTTTCTTTTATGGAATATCTCAGAAAGTACTTGGCCGATCTTTCTGAAAATTTGTAGGTATGTTCATTATGGGCCACGGATGATGCCCGATGTGTTATTTTAACCGTTATAGCTGTTACGGACGGCTATAACGGCCCATAACGTTTTTTTTTCTTCGACGACGATTATGACGACGACGACGATGATGACGACGACGACGACAATGACCGACGGACGATAAAGACGATGATAATAACGATGACGATGGTGACAAATTACCTGTTCAGTTCCACGATGGTGATGACGAAATAGGGATCGCAGGAGAAGGAGGACACTGGTGAGTGGGGCCGTCGTCACAGCATTGATTGCTGGCCATCAGACCGTTGGTGTGAGTGAGGCTTAGCAGTCTGAGGGACAGATGACCTCTGCTCTGCACACACTGACCAACACACACACCGCACGTGCCAGGACAGTTTTTTTTTTTTTTTTTTTTTTTTTTTTTTTTTTTAAGAGATTTAACCTTTTCAGCACCAACAATTCCAGAATCCCATTTTTTTTATTAGCTCAAGCCGAGTTCACAGCCAACTTTTCTACAGATACGTAAATGCACAGAATGCTATCATTTCTGAAGCCATTCTCGGGCTAATGTGTGAGTAAACATCTCACAACTTGAAGGCCATAGTGGCATGGAGTTGTCAGAATTCACCGTGTCTGGGGCGAGACATGACAGAAGTGGAGCCTGTCCTTTTCTCTCCGCTACCTTCAACCTTTCCCTGAACCGAATCAGGTGCCCAATTACAGCTTGGCAGACAGGGAAGGTTTTCAACCCCCCCCCAAAAAAAAAAAAACAAAAAAAAACAAACAAACAAAAAAACACACAAGCAAAAAACAATAGCAAAAAACAAACAAACAAACAAACAAAAAAAAAACCCTCACACGTGGTTTGAGTTCAAGACCGTCAAATTGGAAAGTGATTCTCAGTGACAAACAAATTCTAAGACAAAACATGACGCGTTTCGACTTCTTAGGTCTTCTTCGGGCAAGATAAAAAACAACATTCAGGACAATAAAACACAAGAGCGAGCAAATCACATGTCTTCTCATATTCGGCGCAACATGGGCTTTGAACATGAAGAGATAAGTCATTGAATATGAGAAGATGAGTGATTGAATATGGGACGATGAGTGATTGAATATGAGAAGATGAGTGATTGAATATGAGAAGATGGGTGATTGAATATGAGAAGAAGAGTGATTGAATATGAGAAGACGAGTGATTGAATATGAGAAGACGAGTGATTGAATATGAGGAGACGAGTGATTGAATGTGAGAAGACGAGTGATTGAACATGAGAAGATGAGTGATTGAATATGAGAAGATAGCGTTTTGCTCGTTCTTCCTTTTCAGTGTCAGGAATGTTGTTTCTCTTGCCTGACGAAGACCTGAGAGGTTGAAGCGCGTCGTGTGTTGTCATAATTTGTTTGTCCTAGTTTCTTGGCGGACTCACTGTGAATTATTTTTTCAAAATTGTTTTTCATTTCCACCTGATGCCACCTCACTTTAGCACCTGCTTACGATCGTTCAGTTCAGCACACATGCTCTAATCATTTGACCATGGAACCTTCTCATTTTTGTGTGATTAAAGAAAATGTGTTGTGTCTTCTAAGACTTCATCGATCTACAATGTCAAACCATGTACAGAGTGGGGAAAAAAAAGTGCAAATAGCAAGTCCCTTGACTCGTGTGTTACTGTCAGATGAGCACTGAAACTTGTTGAGAGCAATGCTGCTAATTTGGCATGTGTAAGAACTAAATAAAGAGAAAATAGAAATCCCTTACTGAAACAGTGTGGCCGGTTTCGTTTCATGTTTTGTTTGTTTGCTTGTTTTCGTTGGCTTCTTTGTATGTTTGTGCTGGAGCATCGATTGATTTAGTTGTTACAAACCAATCAACCAATGGACCAACTATAACCTTTGGCTTGTGGCTTTCAGTGTGTAGGAGAAAGAAAAAACAAACAGAAAAAGAAAAGAAAAGATAAAAAAAAAAAAAGCAAAGGAAAGCAACTTCAGCTGCTCTGCTATTCATGAAGGATGAAAGTAAATGTTCTGCGGAATCTAATCGACTGTTCTCTTTCCTGTTTCATTTTTGAGGTTGAGCTGATATTTAGGACTATGCGATGAAAATTCATAGTTGGTGGCTGAAAACTTTATATTAGACTCTGCAAAAGAACGCTTCATGATCGAAAGAGTTCAGTTTAGCCATAAACGAGTGCTATGTGCGATATCTCTCTCTCTCTCTCTCTCTCTCTCTCTCTCTCTCTCTCTCTCTCTCTCTCTCTCTCTCTCTCTCTCTCTCTCTCCCCCCCGCCCTCAACAACACTTAATCTTTTACTCCGCTCTGCCTTGCAAACCAGTCTGGCTTTTTTTCTTGCTTTCTTTTTTGTTTAACACAGATATGAAAATGATTATATGCTGGTATACTTGAATATGACTGACTCCTTAATCAAGAGTTTCCTCCTCGGGCTATGCTGAGTTTTCGTCAGATGCTTCTATATCTTCTTTATGTGTAAGAATATGATATGCTTCGTAGCTCTCTCTCTCTCTCTCTCTCTCTCTCTCTCTCTCTCTCCTCTCTCTCTCTCTCTCTCTCTCTGTGTGTGTGTGTGTGTGTGTGTGTGTGTGTGTGTGTGTGTGTGTGAGACAAACATTTTACTGTGTATTATTTTCTCTTTTTTTGTCTCCAACGCTAATATGAATCATTACTGGTCTTGTTATAATTAGTTCTGGATTGTGTAATAGTTGTCTGTATTGATATTTCTAGTCCCTGAACTGGGACAAAAGCTAGATGAAAAAAAATGTTCCTGCTTATCTGCTACCCTTGGGAATAAAGGTTATCAATCAATCCATAATTTTATCAGTCTCTCGCTCTCTCTGCCCCCGTCTTTTCACTTCTCCTTCCTTTACACACACACACACACACACACACACACACACACACGCACACGCACGCACACACGCACGCACACACACACACACACACACGCACACACACACACACACACACTACACACACACACACACACACACACACACACACACACACACACACACACACACACACACACACACACACACACAGAGACCACTTTGACGGCGTTCATGTTTATCGGTCAGCTTATTTGTATTTTGATCCAGTTTGCAGCCGAAGCATACATATTCAGCATTAGATGTGTTTAAAATTTATTCGTAACGGTATTTCTGACAACTTAAAAAAAAAATTAAAAGAGAAAAATCAGCATTTACAACCCTAAGTCCAGTGCTGTCACGGAAGCATTAAAGAAAATCAAACTACATCTTTCCGTTATAAATCCATATCCAGGTTCGTCCTGTCAAAACCAGTCCCGGAAATCCACACGATGTCAGAACGTAAATGAGCATTTAAATATAGTTATATCATTGGCCAGAATTTACACTTCTCCTGGACAGTATTCACCCCAGGGCAGCTCACTCATATCCTCAGCACAGCCCGCTACAGATAATGGCAGTAAAACGTCGAAGCGTTATGTCACTATCACATTCAAATTTAGCACTAGTGATAGGTTAGCTGGCAAAGAAAGTCTTAGCATATTCCTTAACTGCACTATCGTCGATCTTAGGATATGGACGAACCAGTGACACAGTTTGCGTATTCGTAGTATCTGTTTCATGTAGTTATATACCCTGTTTAATGTTATTATTCGTTCGATATAGACGAATCAGTATTAGTTTGGCGTGCTTGTAATATCTGTTTCACATAGTTATATAGCCTGTATAATGCTTTTGATTGTTTTGGGCATTTTGTGCGTGACGAGTGGACTTCAGACACACACACACACACACACACACACACACACACACACACACACACACACACAGGTCAATCATATGAACTCCAAACGCAGGTCAGCATTACATCAGCAACAACTGAAAAATAGAGAAAAGACGTTATTACAGCCTAGCAGTAACAGGCAGGCTATGTGAATTGTTGTGGAGTGCCAGAGAAATAGAGAAAAGACGTTATTTCAGCCTAGCAGTAACAGGCAGGCTATGTGAATTGTGTGGAGTGCCAGAGAAATAGAGAAAGACGTTATTTCAGCCTAGCAGTAAAAGACAGGCTATGTGAATTGTGTGCAGTGCCAGACGATGAAATTGATTTTCCTCGAAACTCGATGAATTTGAATCAGCCTTCCTTGTTTGGATTAATGCCCAGACGCATCCTCATTTATAAAACCTCGGTTCTCGCACATCTAAAACCAAAACTCTGTATCAAAACCCTAGTTCACTTTTGCCATTAGAACATTGTCACGATAAATCTGCCAAGAATGTGTCACTTTTGCCATTAGAACATTGTCACGATAAATCTGCCAAGAATGTGTCTGAATATTGAAAGCTTCATAATCAACACACGACTTCTTCAACAAACTTAAACTTAAAAAAAAAAAACAACTAGAAAATACATAGGTTGCCATGCCTTCATTTTCTTTTAGAGTTTGTTACGATTAATTTTCTGTCTATAGTTCCTATGATAGATTTGACGACAGTTACGTAAAGGTGAGTCTGATTCTGAGTCGGAGTCTCAGTCTGAGTGTCTTCTCAGTCACACGCATGCCATCATTCCATTCTACGTACGTACATCAGACACGAAGAGCAGCTGCAAGAAGATCCATGCCAGTCTGCGCACAACTTGTCGCAACATTGTGACTGCTCTCTCTCTCTGTCTCTCTCTCTCTGTCACTCTTCCACCAAGGCTACGTGTCTTTTGGCTCTCTAAGAAGACCCCGTGGTTCTCAGTGCTCCCGTCCTCTCGCGGGCTGGCTTCTTTCTGGTTGACCGTCTCCAAGGGGAAAGACTGAGGATGGCGCTCTACCGTTAACCCCATCCCGTCCCCTCTACCTCTTTCTTAGTCCCCACTACCTAGCCTAACTCTCCTCTGCTGTGCTCTGTGATGCGTTCAGTGAACATGACTCTTTCCTGCACCTGCTACTTTTGTCTTTTTGTCCATTAAAATGTTCTCTCTTCTTTTCGCACCTTCTTCAAGTTGTGTTCAAAGTGCCATCTACTTTATATGTCTTCTCTTCGTTAAACAAAAATGTGACAGATGATAACACTATGAGGGAGAGCACTGAAAAATATAGGACATTAGGACAAACAGGGCCAGGTTAGAAATGTGGAGGAATAAAAATGTAAAGATCAGGAAACAGTGGGAAAGTGTGCAAAAGTGTGTACAATTGGAGAGAACAAAATTAGAAAAAGTGAGCAACTGTAGAGACGACTGGAGATACAATTCTGAAAAGGTCGGTATAAAAATGGTAAAACCAGGGAAAAATTTAATAGATTATAGTAGGCAACTGTGTGGATAAAAAACGGAGGAAAAGGTGGGCAAAGGGGGGGGGGGGGGGGGGGGGGGGGGGGATGAAAGGAAAAAGGGATAGGGATACAAGTATGAAAAAAAAGTAAACAAAATGAGAAAAAGCTGCAAAAAGGTGTATGTGAAGGAAAACACACAAAAAATTATAAAGATATAAGAGAAATAGTCAGAAAATGATTGACAAAATGATTGTGTCTGAACGGGGCCCATGACGTAGTCTCCCCTATCACTGAGCTTCCCAGCTGACAAGCTCTGACAAAATGAACGGTAAAAGGGAAGACAATATCGGGGAAAGGCACAAGGCTGTGAGAGTGATGGCGGGATGAGACACGGTAAGGGGAGAGAATACTGGGGGAGTGTGACACGAGAGAGACTTTTTTTTTTTTGAATGGGAGGAAAAAAAACACAGAAGAATGAGAGAAGTGAAAAGAACAGATGAGAAGACAACACGCACGCACACTCACGCACGCACGCACGCGCGCGCGCGTACACACACACACACACACACACACACACACACACACACACACACACACACACACACACACACACACACACACCGAGAGAGAGAGAGAGAGAGAGAGAGAGAGAGAGAGAGAGAGAGAGAGAGAGAGGAGAGAGAGAGAGAGAGGAGAGAGAGGAGATTGGCAAAAAAGCTCCAGCCACAAGAAAAGAAGAAGAAGAAGAAGAAGAGAGAGAGAGAGAGAGAGAGAGAGAGAGAGAGAGAGAGAGAGAGAGAGAGAGAGAGAGAGAGAGAGCGAGAGCGAGATGATGATGATGATGATGATGATGATGATGATGAAAAGGAAAACAATTCATCCAAACAATCGAACAAAATGACTTTAAATGGACGAAAAAGCAGGGCAAAATATACAAAAACACATGCCAGTCTCTTGTAATGATGCTGTCTTTCTCTCTGTCTGTCTGTCTGTCTGTCTCTCTTGTGCATTGGGGGGGGGGGGGGGGGGCGCAGGGATAGCGGGGGTTGGAGTGGGATGGGAGGTGAAAAAAAAGGGGGGGGGGGGGGGGGGGGGAAGGTGAAGGTGGAGGTGTATGTCAGGGTATGCCCACAGAGTCGAGCAGTTTATTCATCCTACCTTTAACTCATTTTGCAGATGTGGTCCTACTTTAAACGGACTGTGTATGAAGGCGGAGCGAAAGCCTTCAGTTTACACAGATGATTCAGCATTCATCTGGTCTACCTCTCATCCTTTGACAGTGCACAAGCTATGGTCTTCACGTGGATCGATCGTTTATTTGCAGACGGTTGTTGAGATCACTTTCATAGGTCCTCGATAGAAAACTTGGTCAGCTAGTGACCTCACCCTCACCCTCACCCTACCCCCTCCCCTCCCCACCCCCCTCTTGCAAGACAAGACCTAAGCTTAAGAAAGAAAGAGACGAGCGTTTCATCGGACTGTTCAAGATCTCAAGAATAAATAGTTTACCTTAATTAGTTATATTCAGAACAAAGAATAGAAATTTTGATTTATTGTCCTCCATGATATTCTTAAAACAGTCTAAACAGATCTGTCTGAAACACAAAAATGTGGTATTGTGTCAAACTGAGAAACTGATGATGTGAAATCTAAATGCCAACTGACAGACGAGATCTAGAAAAAAAAAAATCATGGAGAAAATATTTGCATGCTGTTGCAAGCTTTTGTATGCCCAAGGTCACCAACAACTGTGTAAAGACAAAAGCAATGTGTCTTCAACAACATAACAACAAGAGGGGCAACAACAACAACATTAACCTCAGCAAACTGTAATAAACACCGATGTGGATTTATCATGTTAAAAACAGGCCAGAAATGAGTTTATTATGAAGTAAAACAACGGGACTGCTAACGAACGAAAAGAAAAAATCTCAGTAAGTTACTAAAATGCACCCGACGTTGAAAACATGGCATTTCTGGCTTGCTGCCTGCGATACTGTCACTGTGGGACACCCCCTAGCACCCTTTCTGCACTTCTACCCACCATCTCACACCATTGATCCGACCGCGTGATGACCACGAGGGTCTCTCTGAATTCTACGGGATAGCAGTATTCCAGTACACTGCCATGTAATAGATGAAAGCATGCAATGCAGGATCAGTCGGTATACCATGTATACTGTCTTCCAGCCCCCAAACAAGAACAACCTTATCATTAACTTTTAATTGAGAACAGACTGCATATTGTGATGTGCTGATTCCTATGGGGCTACTGTTAATGCATCTGAATATACTCCTGATAAGCTGTCATCCTAATTTTTTTTTTTTTTTTTGCAACAACAATAAAACAAAATAACAACTTAAGTTACGACCACAGCGACTAACAGCAGTCAGGAAAACTTAACTCTATTGGCCGGTATCTTAGTAAGAAAGCGAAATGACTAAAACATGATTAGAAAGGACTGATGTCCTTGGACATGTTAGACGCCACAACATTCCCAAACGGATGCACATGATTTGATAAAAACAACAACAACAACAACAACAACAACAGCAACAAACAAGCATACACACACGGGTAAACGATAAGAAATGAGAAATCAATTCTGTTCTTATTGCCTTGTGTATTGACTTTTCTTCACGAAGCAACCCTCACTTTTACTGCACACACACACACACACACACACACACACACACACACACAGAGTATTAAAGATGTGTTCTAATTCTGTCTTGTGGAACAAATATTCCTACATCTGTCTTTGATCTGCATGATGCCAAAGGTTGACGGCGG
>JADBJO010003832.1:197500-202500 GCA_016801955.1 Conus betulinus
TTTACTATCCTTCGCTGGCTGCTTTGGGGGTGCTGTTGGATTCTTTTTTGAACCCTTGGTGGTGATAACACCACAGAATTATCGACTGTGGTGTGTCTCTATTTGACACCAGGAGGGCAGACACAATCAGCCGTGTTTCCTTGAAGAGTTTGTTGCAGCGAACGAAAGGTTTAAAGATAGACAAGACGAACGAAAGGTTTAGAAACAAGCAATACAAACGAAAGGTTTCTAAAAGCAGGCAGTATAAATACATTTGTTTTCGAGAGAAGTTATGATGTTTTTCTCGGACAGCTAGTGAAGAGTTTCTCGTATTTGTGATATGTACTCTCCATTTTTTTTTCCTTAAAGATCAAAACTTTCCAAAATCATCATTATATATAATAATAGAAGAATCGTTTGCTCGCATTTATTTTTTTTCCCCACTACTTAATTGTTCAGTATATATATACATATACATATACTACTTAATTATTAGGATACATATATAGAGATACACACACACCCTCACACAAATATGTGCAGATGCGTGTGTATGCTCCCACAAAATGCACACGCACATGTGTGTGTGTGTGCGCACACACATAGACCTGTGCCCACGCATTCATGAACACACATGTGTACATTTACTATATACACACGTACATCGAAAAGACGCAACGAACTAAGTAGCCAACCGCGGTCTGACCAAACCGTTGCGCTAATGCGTAGGTCAGACATCAACTAAGCACTAGTCACGAGACCGTCTTGTTCAGGTATCTCATTTCAGATGTTTGTTCATTCATTCATTAATCCGCCGCGAACAGTGTGGTCTCAAAATTCAGCGGATATGGACCAGTCCGCAAGAAATGTTGCCATCTTGACGTTGAAACTGAAACACCCGTTGTTTTAATATTGCAATTGAACTGTCGACGAAATCGATGTGTATACATTTCGACCACACAGCTAGCTTCGATGATATAAGCGTGCCTAAACTACAAACAAATTGATCAAGTTGTATACATACACACTCACACATATTTTTCTCTCTATATATAGACAGAAGAATAAAACGTTGTAACAAGTGAAATTAGAGGGAATTAAAAATGAACCTGCTCTTAAACAGAAGACAAAAAGCAAAACACACAAACAAACGAACAAAATGCAGACGTATGAAGCAGTTCAGCATGTCGTTCGATAGTTGCGAACGTTTGATTCTACTCTCAACAACAAAGTCGTAGTAATCGTCGGGGCAAACACAGAGAGATACGTATGCACGTCTTCTCCTACTTCCCCTCTCCCCGCACCCCTTTTTCTCCTTCGCTCTCCCACATCCACCCGCTCGTTCTTCACCCTCCACACACACACACACACACACACACTGAAGAAGAAGAAGAAAAAAAAAAACGTTTGTGACCGATGCTTCCAGTCGCTAGCTTACAGATTATTTCATTGCATGCATTACTCAATAGGATAATATGCGTATTCAGTTCAAAATGGAAAGTATCGAAAATCCTGTAACGCATTCAAAGGGAGAGAAACACTGCATTCATATGATTGCAGGAGCTCTTGTCTCCCGTTCTTTGATATTGGCATTCACATTGTGGACATCAATTTGTATCATTTAACAAGCTCAGCAAACTTAGAAAATCACCCCTGAACTACAAAGCATGTTGAAATGCTTTCAAACCAAAGTAAAAAAGATCGTAAACCGAAACGTGCTCAAAATTTAAGAGAATTATGAATATAGGATCGAACAAGAAGACAGATAGGTAAATGGATAGATAATAGATATGATAGATAGACAAACAAATACAAATAAATAAGTAAATAATAATGAAACAAATGAACATATCAATCATTCAATCAATCAAGAAATTAATGAAAAGCTGTAAAACACAACACACACACACACACACACACACACACACACACACACACACACACACACACACACACACCCAGCACGAATTTAGTTATTTGTTTCTATATAGACGTATCTATTGACTGATTAAGTGTGTGTGTGTGTGTGTGTGTGTGTGTGTGTGTGTGTGTGTGTGTACCTTATTCCCGTTCATGTTGACGAGTGCGCGCTGTGCTCACGCAATATCTAGGTACACGTCCGCGTGAGCGACTATGCAATGTTCCAGACTTAAGAGTGCGCGTGCTTCCTATGATATGCTAATAACTGCTGATGCCTACCTTGATGTAGCGCCGTCATCAACCGGCTTGGGCAGACACAGAGAGCCGTAAGTCATTAACAAATCTTTCCAGTCATGCATAGCGCTTACCTATGGTCAGCTTTGTCCAGTGACGTACTGACCAGTAATCCGCTCCGTCCCGTCCCCGCCCCTGCGTCGGCCCATCTTTCATCTTTGTCGCCTGGCTCGGCCTTCATTGTGTGTGTGTGTGTGTGTGTGTGTGTGTGTGTGTGTGTGTGTGAGTGAGAGAGAGTGTGAGAGAGAGAGAGAGAGAGAGAGAGAGAGAGAGAGAGAGAGAGCGCGTGCGTGCGTGCGCGAGTGTAGCAGAGCAAAACATCTCCTGCATGTCAATCTCTGTATAGAGGGCAAGCGCATCCACACACACACACACCCACACCCACACCCACACCCACACACACACACACACACACACACACATACACACACACACACACACACACACACACACACACACATACACACACACATCTCGGTCTGTCTGTCTCTCTGTCTGTCTGTCTGTCTGTCTGTCTGTCTCTCTCTCTCTCTCTCTCTCTCTCTCTCTCTCTCTCTCTCTCTCTCTCTCTCTCTCTCTCTCTCTGTGCGCGTGCGCGTTCGCTTGGTCAATGGGCTTCCTAGGTTGGCGCTGTCCCTTCCTGTGGCCTGAAAGAAATAGATAAACAGACAAAATGAAATGTGAATTCAAGCGTCATTGAAAAGAACATTAGAGTCATATTCAACCTGGTCAGAAGTTCCTCCTCCTAGTTTCCATCCTGTGATCAAAGCTGGCTGCATTATGAAGTTATTCAAAGGCAAATTGCTGCAATAGAAAGGATAAAAAAAAAAAAAAACTTTTAAATTAAACAGAAAAAAATCAAAGAAATTCTGTCTTGCTTTAGACTTTCCACTCGCTGTTGCGCCCAGGTCTCCAACAACTTCGCCGATGTGTCACGTGACACTTTCGCCATGCAGAAGAGAGTAGAAAACGAAATTGCTCGTGCAGTTGGATAAGGGAAGAAGGGGTGGGGGTGGCTCGGGGGGGGGGGGGTGGGGGGGGTGGTCTGAGCCGCCGTCTGAGTGCCGCAGGTTGTGACCAGGGTGCAAAGGTCAATTTGTACTCCTGCATTGACGTCATCAGAGCAAAGGGTAGGTACCGTATATTGGTTGCCAGTCGGTCAAGGCATTAAGTGGCGACAACTCGAATTGGAAAATCCTTTTCGCCTTATCTCGACTTTTCGGGTAAATTAAGTGTGTTTCGACTGGTTATATGTTGTCCAGTGCTGTCGAGCAATAATAAAAAAAAAAAACCCCCAACAACAACAACAACAACAGCAACAAGCACCACACCACCACCACCACCACCACCACCCACCACTACCAATTAAACATAGAATGGTGATTTTTGTCAGACTAAGAAAGCTTCTAAACTGAAGCGTTTATGTTGTTATTGTTGTTGTTGTTTGTATTGTATTTTCTATCTCTCTCTCTCTCTCTCTCTCTCTCTCTCTCTCTCTCTCTCTCTCTCTCTGTGTGTGTGTGTGTGTGTGTGTGTGTGTGTGTGTGTGTGTGTGTGTGTGTGTGTGTGTGTGTGTGTGTGTGTGTGTGTGTGTGTGTGTGTGTGTGTGTGTGTATGTGTGTGTGTGTGTGATTTATTGCATCTCAATGGCCTGTCTCTGTTCTTGCAAAGAGTGGATGAATATTACATAAAAGGAAAAGACTGCACAATTGGTACCGACAAAATTAACAAAATGCAGACAAGCCTGCACTGAGTTTACAAAAATCAATAGAATTAAACGTTCCCAGAATATACCTTTGTTGTCTCAAACTCTCGTTTATATTCATCAAGTGCGATCTTGTTCATCAAAATGTTTTCAAACTTCATAATCTTGATAGGGTGTATAGCTAAATTGAAAATGAAATGAGGCAGGGAACAGTAAACAAAAACAGCTTTCATGGAGCAAACAATACAAATAGATCTGCCTTCGAAAGGATAACGATTGCTCCCTCATGCAGCTAGTGAAGGGTTTTCATATCTATAATACATTTTCTTAATTTCAAGTTCCCATTTTCTTCATCTTCAACCTCCCCAAGTCCAAATCTTTGCCAAGTCATTACTATGATGACAGAGAAAGTTGTTGGCCTGCGCTTGCTTTTTCCCCCACTATTAGATTGTTCGTCTTTGTTCGTCTTTGTATTTGTCTGACTTTATTCAAGTTTAAAAGGCTGTGCCAGTCTTGAATAAAAGTTACCCTGTGTTAGGTTTTCTTATGGGAGCAAAAGTTACCCTACTTGTTTGCTGTTTAGGGTATATCCAGTTGCCAAGTGAGGCGATTGCAGGCGGAAATCTAAACAAATCAAAATGAGGGAAATAGCGCACCAAAAAAAAAAAAAAAAAAAAAAAAAAGAAACGTAGACAAACGAAACGACAAGACAAAACACGACTTTTGATTCAACGCCCATCTTGCACTGAAGTGGATGAAGATAAGTGATTGCTCGTTCTTTTTTGTTGTCCAAAGTGTTTTGTGTCTTGTCTGAAGAAGGCATAAAAGGTCGAAACGCGTCTTGTTTTGTCTTGTGATTCGTTTGTTTACGTTTTTTTTTTTTTTTTTTTTTTTTTTGGCGGTGGGCTATTACTAACATTTTTTTTTTTTTTTTTTTCTTGATAGGTGATGTTCGCAGCAAACGCAGTAGTACTTAAACACGCAGAAGATCTGTTAGCAACTTAGCCAGCAGCACCAACGAGAGTACCACACAGAATGATTCAACCTTTACCCTATTCTTTCAACATTATATCAACAACAAACTAGCTCGTGCTTCGCCTGC
>JADBJO010003832.1:212500-222500 GCA_016801955.1 Conus betulinus
TGTGTGTGTGTGTGTGGTGTGTGTGTGTGTGTGTGTGTGTTGTGTGTGTGTGTGTGTGTGTGTGTGTGTGTGTGTGTGTGTGTGTGTGTGTGTGTGTGCATATGTATCTATATAACTATACCTACATCTATATCTGTATCTATCTATCTATCTATCTATCTATCTAAGGGGACCACTAAGGAGAGAGAGAGAACAACACAACACAATTGAACACAATTTTATGTTTCAGGCCTCCGGCCTATAACAATATGAGGAGCAGTGCACACATAACAAAAAAAAAGGAGAAATGATAACAAAAATATATTTTTCGATGTACTAATAATGCTTCTTTATGAGGGTAACTGATTATTCATGCTGTATGAGATATGAGTTGTTCTCTTTTTTCAAAGCATAATAAATGTACATAGCAGTATCTCTTGTAATATGCACATTTTCGTTTGCAAGTAATTGTTTTAGTTCAATAGAGTTCACGTTCTGAAATTGTCTGTGCTTCAGTATTATTTTTCTCTGAAAGGCATATAAGCATTGCATCTTAATAGAAAGTGGAGTTCGGACTCAAGTTGGTTACAAAAAGGACATGCTTTGATATTTTCTTTGTATCTGCTATTTACATTCAGGTCGTTTAACCCAAGACGAAATTTGGTGAAACGCGTTTTAAATTTGTTAACCGTTAAATAGGTCAGATACGGTTCTGGTTGTAAAACAGACTTAAATGAACAATAGGTGTTGAAGCGATCACTTGAATTTAATTTGCTAACCCAGTCTTGCTGAAAACAGTCTACCATCCTTTGCCTAAAAATCTTCTTAAACATATTAACATTTCCGACCCCACCCTCTAACCACACTTCAGAAAATCCATATCTATCAAGACAACGTTTTATATCTATGCCAATTACTTTTTATCATTCTGTCGTCAGTGTTGTTCATAAGGCTGTTCATCAAGGAAAGATATGCTTGCTTGGGTATTCTATTCAGTTCCATCTGTTGTAAAGAAAACCAATAGCTAAGTGCTCTTAGTGTGCTGTCTATATAAAGACTATAGCGACCAGTCTCTCCGTAGACCATTGCATTTGGTGTTTTAGGGCTAACACTTAACAGTTTTTTTTTTACAGGCAAACAGATGACCCGCTTCGATAGTTTTATATTGTGTAATACCCCCATACCTCTGCAGCGTACAATAGCATTGGCTTCACCATCGTGTCAAATAGTTTAAAAAAGATAATTGTATCCATCCTACCCAATTCCACATTGTTTTCATAATTTCTATTGTTTTATATTTGGCTCTCCTTGAATAGTCATCCAACGCTGCTACAAAAGACAATTTAGTAGTCAAGATGAAACCAAGATATTTGTAGCTGTTCACCACTTCAATTTGCTCTCCTTTATAGTACCATTTTTCATATTTGGACAAATGACTCCTTTTATAAAAAGTCATAACTTTAGTCTTCGTCAGATTTACTTTTAGACCCAATTTATCAGACGCTATCTGCAAATTGTTTATTTGGTTTTGTAAACCTGAAGGTGTAGAAGAAATTAAAGCGATATCATTCGCAAAAAGCAAGAGGAAAATTTCTCTTAAAGAAGGAAGAAATTGAAAGCCGTGTTTTCCTTTACTATTCACTTCTCCTGCCACTTCAGTTATAAGTATGGAGAAGATCAAGGGAGATAACAAGCATCCTTGCTTCAGACCGCCAGGGCATTCAAAGAACTCTGATATGTCAGAGCCCCATTTAACGCACGATCGAACAGACTTATATATTCCCTGCAGCATATTTAACATTTTAGTAGATGTATAACTTTTTCTAGCACTTTCCATAAACTTCTCGGTTAACTGTATCGAACGCTTCATGTAGTCGATGAAAGCTATGTATAGTTTTCCACTTTGGCGTTTCTCGTTAATACACGCACTGATCATTGTAATTAGAGAGAAAAATATGGTCGATAGTCGAATATGATTTACGGAAACCAGCTTGTTCCTCACAAATTTTTTCTTCATGTTCTGCCCATTTGTAGAGTCGCTTGTTCAGAATGGATGCAAACACCTTACTAACGCAGCTCAGTAGTGAAATCCGCCGATAGTTTTTCCTGGATTAGCAGAGTCACTTTTTAAAATAGAGAACTATGACTGAGTGTGACCATTCAACAGGATAATAGCCGTTATCGTAGATTCTGTTAAACAATTTTACTAAGAAGGGGGCATTAAATGAACAGACGATTTTAAAAAGACTCATTACTAATATCGTCTAACCCTGACGCTTTTCCTGATTTTGATTTTCTAATTGCTTGCTTAACTTCAGCGTCTGTGATTGGGTGGTCTAAATCTGGGACCAAGACGGGGTCTTCAGATTCTAGCCAAGTGTCGTGGGGATTCCCGTTTGTTTCGCCTGACTCACCAGCCTGTCTAAAAATAGCTTCAAAATGATGTTTCCATACGGAGATCGGTATGTTGGTTATTTTACGTGGTTTGTGACTGACACTGCGAATTGTAGACCAAAATTTGCTACTGTTGTTTCTACTATTTAGCACAGTATCCCTTAATTTTTTTTTGTATTGCGTTCTCTTATTTATTGCGTTATAAATTTTGTCTTTTACTTTATTCTAAGTATGTGTCGCCTTGCAATATAAATTGCGGGCACGTAGTCTTCATACCATTTGTTTTCATTTGGCCTTGCACGTGTTTTTTGCCAAGTTGTGCGTTTCATGCATTCACCGGCTTCAAGCAGAGTGTCGATGAAAAATTAAGTCCGCCCTCAACGTCGCTGTCAACAGATTTACAGCTTTTTCAAGAGCCTGACTACTGTGAGTGGATTCTAACTGAGCTAAAAATAAATGCTCTTTGCCGTGCTCCCATTAACTTTAGTTATAGGTACATCTTGCTTTTGTTCTCCCTTTCCTTTGCCAGTGACGGTACAATGAACAAATAATTTTACAGGCATGTGCTGGGACTCAATGCGTTTTTTTTGTTTTTAAAGATTTGGCTATCCATGTCAAATCTACAGAACATGCAAAAAAAATCAATAGTGCTATTCCTTGATCAGCAAGAAACGTAAAACTGTCATCAAAATGGTTATCAATTAATCCATTCAGGGGTGACAGCTGAAACATGGTGCACAGTTCCATCAGTCTTTTGCCAAACCCATTAACCAGTTTATCTTCTGAAGATCTGCACATTTCATTATAATTATCTAGAACAAGGTCATCACCAGTTAAATCCATAATTTCTAGCCCCCATTCTCCTATTCTAGCATTGAAATCCCCACAAACCAGAAAATAAAAGACTCTTTGTCTTCCTTCCTAAAAAGTCAGCAAAAATTGTTCTAATTTGTCTAAAGTACATTCAAAATCCTTGTCATTGTAAAAGACACTATTTATTGGGTGGTTGTACATATTAACAAATAACACATCACTATCGCAACCAAACAATGTCTCACAAAGCTGCAAACAAATAATATTATCAGCATTTGTTTCAATCTGTTTAACAAAATTTGACCACTTTCTTTTCACTAAAGTAACAACCCCCCTCCTGATCCGCGACCCATCCTGGATAATTTGGTTGCAGGTGAGTGGAAAACAAGAAAATCTTTAAAGTAAACATCAAAATTAAACGAACTGAAGGTAAAAGTTTCCTGCAAACAGCAGACATCAAAGAAGTAATATGATTAACAAAATCAGGATCACACAACTTGGCGCTCAGCCCATTTATGTTCCAAGAAACAAAAGAAAGAGAGAACTTGATATGATTTTCGTAGTGTTTATTTTTGTGTGTGTATTTGTACTGTCGTTCTCTCCGTCAGCTCCATTAGTTCCATCATGAGAAATTACTGCTTCATTATCACTGCCTTCAATAGTAGGAGTAGGCGGCATAATGTGAGAAGCTGTGTGCGTGTTTCTATCCTTTTGCCCACTGTTTACTAAGCTATGTGTGCTTGCAGTATCAGCTAGGCTTCGGCCCGTTTCCTATGCTTGTGTGATTGTTTTGGTCTTTGCGCACGTGGCTTTCGTTTTCCATGAATCGCGTATGTTTGTCTGTCGCTCGGTGGAAGTTACGGTTGACCGGGTCTGGGGTCGACTGCTCGCCCCTCGTTTGTTGTCCTCATTTTGCACACGGCGAGGGCTGCATGGAGTCGCGTTCGTGTCGTCATTGCATTTTCCTGTGTTGCTGGTTGGTTGGCTGCTACCATTGGAATGCTTGACGTAACTGGCTGGACGTGAGGGGGACTCCACCCGCGTCGTCGGGGATTCCGTTTTTCTAGTTTCACTCAGCCTTCGCTGCTGATCTTCTCGAATTTTGAGTTGGCCTCTAACATAGAAACCGATCTTCCCTTGATCTCTAAGAGATTTCAGTTGCTGGGACTGTCGTTTTGTCAGATCCTGACTCACTGTCAAGCCTTTCTCCTTCATTTTGTTTCTTCCTTGCTGATCTCTTATCAAAGTCATCAGGTTCCCTATTTCTGGAAACGAGCAATGATGGGGCGTGGATGGGGGTTCTGGGGGTTAGGTCTACCTAGTCTGTGAGCCCTCTCCACGACGACATCATCATCCCACTGTGTGATGGGAAATAATAAGTGTTCTGAGTGTCCTTGATCAGCGAGGCACAGTCTTCATTTCTACTGCCAGACTCAGGTAGGCCAAAGAACTTGACGTTATTGCGTCTGGAGAAACTCTCCAAACGATCGATCTCTTGCTGCATGCTATGGATTGTCTCTGCACTGACATTTCTTCTTGCTGCTCAGCCATCTCGCGAATATCTGCTCGGTTATCCTTCGCTAGTTCTCTCACCTGATTTAACGCTTTCACACATAGATCAGACACTGACTGCTCCAGTCTCTTGATTGAGTCTGCTTGAATCTCCATAACCTTCATAACTTTATCTACACGATCGTCCAGTATCTTCTCAAAGGCTCGCGTCATCTTTTCCAAAGTTTTGTCTGCGTTTTCAGAGTTCTGAGAATCCTGGGTGTTCCTTACAGGGGGAGTAACCGGACCTAGGTTCAAAGAAACATCTCCGGAGAGCCAGATTTGCCACATTGCCAAGACACAGTTTATCACACCACAGCAAGCCCACACCCATCAGGGATAACACGGAATGGCTGCCACGGGCTATGACGTCACACGAGTCAACACACCACGCTGTGTCATTTAACACTGCAGTTGAAAATCCCGGTAATTTCAACACAGGTTTTGGTCAACAGGGTCAGAAAAGGCAGTTTTTCATGCTTGTTTTCATTGCGAGGGCGAAAGCCAGAAAACAAGCCAGGCACGCGTAGAGCAAAACAATGTCCCCCACACTTGCCTTGTACGAGTGTGTTGTCATCCATCTTGCTGCAGGAGATTTGCCGCTGCTTCGCCTCGACAGGTTGAAAATACCAACACGAGCCCTCCACGCCTCAATACTAATCATTTTTTCCACGAAACAATGGCATTAAACTTGCTTGTCAATTTCCGACATACAACTTTGAAAATTCAGCGCTTGGTATGTTTGAAAAATTTGCCATAGAAAACACAGTTCACTGACACACACATCCTTCCTCGCGCCATCTTGCACACGCACCCGAGAGGGAGAGAGAGAGAGAGAGAGAGAGGAGTGTAAGTGTGTGTGTGTGTGTGTGTGTGTGTGTGTGTGTGTGTGTGTGTGTGTGCGCGCGCGCGCGCGCGCGCGCGTGTGTGTGTGTGTGTGTTCAAGCGCGTTTTTACGTTAATGTGTGTATCTGTTATAGTCACGTTTTCATGTAACCTGTTTACATATGCCTAGTATCTTATTTAATTTCCTTTCATCTGCAGTGTTGTCCCTCTGTCGCGCTCTGTCGCTTGTGTTCATTGGTTTATTTTCCACCCTTTTCAGTGGCTTCTTTTTTTTCGTTTTTTTTTTTTCTACGTGGTATGAGAAAGCTTTAGTCTCGCCAGTGTCACAGCCAGTCTTCATACATTCTCTCTATTTCTGTCACACCCCCCCCCCCCTCCCTCCCTCTGTATATTAGCACACACACTCGCGTATGCTATATGATTACACATAGAGCGGTCGACGTTGACGAAGATTAAAACGTGACTGAAATGTGTCTTTGAGGAGCTGCGTTCATATGTATGTACATATTGTATTGTTTGTTTTTTTTCCTGCCTACTTCATTCCTGTTTTTATTTATCTTATCATTTTTTTCTCTCCCAATCACAGGGATGTAATATTTACATTGCTATGATAGGGTCACGCGCGCGCTCGTGAGCGTGCATTAGAAAGGGAATGTGAAGGATGATTCAAAGGGCGGTGGATAGGAACAAGATTCCATGCCATCGCAAACCTCTTCGTCCGCCCAGAAGTGAGTCTATGCATGTCATCCGACAATTGTTTTTTTTTTTTTTTTTTTAGGTTTTTTTTTTTTTTTTTTTTATAATCTTGTTGAATTAGTTCCTTCTCTTCGCAATTTATGCTTTACCTCCGTTCCAGCATTTTCCTGACAGAGGCATATGCCCACATCAATTAAAGGATAATGTCATTGCTTTTGTGGTTGTCTTTCAGCGTGATTATGCCTATCAACGTGAAAAGCAAAACAAAAAACGAAGTCCCGTCCATTGATAACATTGTGCACAAGTAGAAACAATGTCTGTCTGTTTGTTTGTCTATCTGTCTGTGTGTTTGTCTATCTGCCTGTCTATCTGTTTGTCCGCCTGTCTGTCTGTCTATCTCTGTCTCTTCACCTGTTTGTCTGTCTGTCTGCCTGTCTGACCCTCTATCCCCCCCCTCTCCCATCTCACGTTGTGTACTTGACAAAATTCATGTCTGATTGTTCTTGCCATAATGACTAGAGAGAGAATACGAATACGAATGTTTATTCAGGGTTAAGACCAAAGACCGACACTGAAAGGGCATTCATACAATCAAAGAAAACAGAATTGTAATTTGCAGAAAAAATTGTAAATTGCAAATTTGTAGAAATTTCACTCCAATAATGAAAACATTAAACTGAATAAGGCTATTAAGTAACAGCACACGGTTTTTAAATATACATACAACTAGATATGAGAGAATGTTTTCTTTTCTTATCGACAAAATAGTAATTCTATCTTGAAATGACATGGGTCGGTACAATACTTTGGATGGATAAGTTTGGTTCTAAAATCATGTAGCGTAGGACAACAACAACAACACAACACAACAACAACAACAACAACAAACGAAACTTCATCTTCCTTGCTAAGCCAAACAAACGAAACGTCAATTCATCGTCGGGAGACATGGAATATCTGAAGAACGGCAAGCAATATCAGAAACACCAAATCCAAATTTACGTAACGTGCCCATAAACTATCGATTTTTATTTTTATATTGATATATGGTTCTAACGCAAGAGTTGTATAAAAAAAGCAATACTGTATGAAACTATCACTATAATAGACATGATCATGCCAGTTCTGCTATCTACTATCAATAATCCTCTCTTTAAAATATTTGAAAAAAAAAACAGGTACATTTTGAACAGTCTGGTTATCCCGCACAAAGCCAAACCCATAAGAAATTAAGCACTGTCTTACCCTAGAAGCCCATGTCTTATTACCATTGTTATCAAGGACAGCAGTATTCTGTACGTGTGTTATAGGTATCCTTCGTTCGCCCACTCTTGTCAGTTTTCAGCCGATATTCTTAGCATCCTCCATAATATTGTACTAATTATCAACATTTTCTAGCGAATTAAAAAAAATGTACTGACCAGAGAGAGAGAGAGAGAGAGAGAGAGAGAGAGAGAGAGAGAGAGAGAGAGATGATGATGATGATGATGATGATTAATCCGACGACGACGACGATGACAACGACGATTAAGATGATGATGATGAGAGATACATGATCATAAATGTTATGACGCATTATGCCGTCACAGTTTAGTGTGAGGATAGTGTGCTTTCTTCGTAATCACACATCAGAAAAGAGGCCCTGACGAGTTGGAACCTGAAGATCAAAATGACAAGTCATGGAACCCAGACGTTGTGGTGCTGAGACCAGGGTGGCCAGGGATACCCCAAACGACGGTCTATTGCTCCACTTTTGGAGAATCCGGACATCAAAAGACCTGAGTGATAGATGACCTTGTTGGAAGTTGTAACTTTGTCGGTATCCAGGTGCCAAGAGGGTCATGTATTCCAGCATAACTGTACAAACCCCTTCAATTACTTAAGTAAGTGCGTTTGGGGAATTTTCGTGGTGTTTCTTTCTGACGTATCTGTCAATTTAATTGTAAATTCATGCTTGCTCAGGTTACATCTATTATATAATAACACATATACAAAAGTGCACGCAAGCAAAATCTGTCTGGCTGCCTGCTTGCCCCCCCCCCCCTCTCTCTCTCTCTCTCTCTCTGTCTCTCTCTCTCTCCCTCTCCGACGAACAATAACACCACAATTTTTGTCAGCGCTGCTTCTACGAAAACTCTTTGCATGTTTTTTTCATTTTAACTTCCCCGAACGTCATCCACGCCTCTTCTTTGTTTCTTTTCCATGTTACACGTCAGCAGGACAGGGAATGTCACATTGACGTTATGACGAATGCCACATCAGCTTGCCTGGGAATGCCATAATTACTTTGCTAGGAACACACACATCAGTTTGACTTAAAGAAAAAGCGACATTCACTTGACCATGAAAGTCACATCAACGTGACAGAGCAAAGAACATTAGGTTGATAGGGACAGTGACTTCAGCTTTGACGGAGAAAAACCAGGGAAAGTCACATCAGCTTGACGAAAAAAAAAAACAAACAAAACAAAAACAAAAAAACTTTAAGTTGATAGGAAAAGTCACATCATCTTAACAAAAAAAAAGAACTTTAAGTTGATAGGAAAAGTCACATCAGCTTGACAGAGAAAAGAACATTAGGTTGATAGGGACAGTGACTTCAGCTTGACGGAGGAAAATCACTTTAGCTTGACAGAGAAAAGAACATTGGGTTAATAGGAAAAGTCACATCAGCTTGACAGAGAAAATCACTTTAGCTTGACAGAGAAAAGAACATTGGGTTAATAGGAAAAGTCACATCAGCTTGACAGAGAAAATCACTTTAGGTTGACAGAGAAAAGAACATTGGGTTAATAGGGAAAAGTCACATCAGCTTGACAGAGAAAATCGCATCAATGTGTGATCGGGGTAGTCACATCCCCTTGATAGGGAAAGTCACATTAGCTTGAGAGCGACATTTACATTAGTGTGACGAAGAAAATCATCAGCTTGATTCATATTTCCCAAAACTGCACTTATGAAAGGAAAAGAGCCAGGTACATCAACGGACTGCCAACGTCAGACCAGTGTCCATCTGGTCCTTCCGTCATCAAACTATCCTCATACCGGACTTCAGCACTTAGCACTAGAGCCATGCCGGCTTACTCATCACCCGATCGATGACACGTCTGACCATTGAACATCCGACTGGTGACGTGTCGAAGTACTGACATCTTAAACTATCTGGATAATCCGCATTGCAGCACGAGAAAGCCTGAGGGATAGCTTTTTGAACAAATTTGATGTTGGGATTTATGAATTCGATGGTGTGTTTGTTCTGAAGTATTAAGCATGATTTACCCTTTACAAAGGTCGCCATGTTTAAGATGTCAATATGCCTTTCTCTGGTGACTCGGTATTAACTGCACAGGAACCAATCGATGACAGTCACACACACAGACACAGACACAAACACACACACAGAGACACACATAGACAGACAGACACACACATACACACACGCGCGCGTACACACACACACACACAGACACACACACACACACAGACACACACACAGACACACACACACACACAGACACACACACAGACACACACACACACACACAACACACACACCACACAGACACACACACACACACACACACACCACACACACACACACACACACACACACACACACACACACGCGCGCGCGCGCGCGCACTCTCTCTCTCTGTCACACACACACACACACACACACACACACACACAGAGGTGTGTGCACGCGGACAGAAAAGCAGGG